>JARYGA010048655.1:0-28662 GCA_030545235.1 Helianthus tuberosus
TAGGCTTGGGTTAAATGTAGGTGGTTGGGTTAGTGGTTAGTAGAAAAGGGCGAAAGGCGTAAAAAGCGTCGGTTTTCGTAAGACTTTTTATTTTATTTTTTTGACTTTTTTATTCTAATGAAGCAATTCTTCAAACGAAGTTGTTTTTGATGAACTTGTTTGTTTTTTTTTTTTTTTTTGTTTTTTTTTTTTTTTGAGGAATGTCACATGAAAAACCGAGCTTTTTACTAAAATAAAGGGTTTAAAATGAAAAAGGGTTTTGGTGGGTAAAAGGTGTTTGTTTTGTGGGTTTAGAAATGAAAAGGTTTAGGCTCAAAGGAGTTAACTAGGGGGATTTTGGGTAGGTGGTAAAAAAAAGAATGATAATGGTGTTGAAAGAAAAAGGGTTAGTCCTAAAGCCTCTATCATTGACTTACTTGGGTTTAAGTTGGTAAGGACCGGGAATGTATCGTCATGGCAAGTTCTAGAGTCGTAAGAAACCAAGCGGCTATTCACACAAGAAACGAAAAATGAGCATTTAGTTTAAAGATTTGTATTTGTATGCTCAATAAAGGCTCAAAACTCACTTTTTGTGGGAATGGGTTTTTATGTGATCAAGTATATATAATCAAATTTTAACTAGATTTGTCACGCCGTTTCATAATTTTCTTATGTTGGTTCTTTTTATCACGACGCTATCGGTTGTAAATTTGTAAAAATATCACCTTTTTAAAACTTGTAATTCCCAAATTAAACCAAGACAAGTAAAAAAAATGAAAAGTTTTTGAAAAAATTTGGGGTGTTTAGCGGTTCCAATAGAGTTTTGTGTAAGGCTTGTAATTAGGACTTGCAAAATTCAAGGTTTTAGCATCCCCCCCCCCCCCACACACTTAAATTACTCATTGTCCTCAATGTGTCCCAAAAATAAGTTTTTAGGTTGATTGAATGTGTAAAAGGTGTGTTAAAAACAAAATTTTATGTTACTGGGTATCTGGACACGGGCCCGTGGTGTCCGGGCACGGGCCCGTGTTCAGGTTGCCAGTAAAAAAAATCATTAGAAAGTAACAGAAGGCTGGGCACGGGGGCGTGTTCGCGTGTCCAGTTACCTGAACTGGGCGATTTTCTACAGACTTTTCAGCACCGGGCCGTGTTGGCTGGGCACGGCCCGTGCCGAACTTGCTGTAATGAAGAAAAATTGTCGGGAGGCTCTGTTTTTTTGCATGGGGGGTTGGTTCAAGTCTCCCTTTGTATCCTTTACCATCCCGAGTGTGTTTTATTCCTGAAAATTAAAACTACACTAGAAAGCATAAAAAAAATAATCTAAACTAAACTAAGGATAGTTCCGCGGAATGCCTCCGTGGTGCGCCACGTTTATAAGGGTCCTTGGCTAGACCCACCTTATCGGGTGGTTCTGGCTCATCTTCAATAGGGGGTCGTCATTGCCAATTGGATATTTCATTGATTATTGAAGATCGACATACCTTTTATAGGCCCCTAATTGAATGGGTAAGTTGTTTTGCTTCCGATTAATCAAAGCTTTGTGGGTTTTCACAAAAGGTCGTCCCGACACAAGTGGAGCGTCATCAAGGATGACAAATTCGGTTGGGACTACCGTTTGATTTGTTTGGACTAACACATATTCAACTATCCCAATTGATTTTACTGTTTTCTGATTAGATAGAAAAATGGGTATTTGAAGTGGAGAAAAATCACTAATACTTAATTTTTCGAAAATGTAGTTTGGCATTATATTAACACAAAGATCATTATCAATTGTAATATTACTAATAAAGGAATTTTGAAAGAAACATGGAACCAGTGTGATGTTAATTTCAAATGGATCTTCTTTTATTAGCGTAGTTTGATCATTTGTTAACTTAATGCTTACCGTTTCGTTAATTTTAGTGTTAGTGTTTAACTCTTTTAAAAACTTAGCATGAGTGGGTACTAAACAATGATTTTCGAAAGAAGGTGACAAGAGATTAATTTCTTGAAAATTAGACTCTTTTTGAATTTTAACATTGTCGGACTCACCATTTTCGTTGTTTAACTCATGTGCCGGTTTTTCACTTACTTGTTCTTCCATTTTTACATTTTCAACTATCTCTTCTTTATAAGTTAATTCTTCTCTTGCGCGGGACTCCTCTTCCCTTGCGCGAGATTCTTTTATGCAACGTTTGATAGTTTTAATGTGTTCCATTATCTTATCGGCTATGTGGGTGATAGAATAAGGATCAGGATCCTCAAAGCTTGAATCCGGATGTTCGATCCTTTGTTCCTCATAATGCTCATAGGAAGTAGATGGTTCACACCATTGTTCTTCATTGTAAGCATATGATGGATAAGGGTCGTAATTTTGTTCTTCATAATACTCATATGAGGTGGGTTGTTCACGCCATAGTTCCTCATAATAAGTATATGAAGGTGGAGGCTCATATCTTGGTTCTTCAAAGTATGAGTATGAAGGCTCATACCTTGGTTCATCAAAATATGAGTATGAGGGAGAAGGTTCATACATTTGGTCTTCATAGGATGTGTATGAAGTTGACGGCTCGTACCTGGGCTCCTCATAGTAGGTGTATGAAGTGGATGGTCGAAAAAGGTCATAATATTGTACCGAGTGAGGGTCACCACAAATGGTGCAATAGTCTTCCCTATAATCATCCTCCTCATAGGTGCAGTTGTAGCCTCCTGAGTATTGATCCATAAGAATCACTCAGCAGATCACAACAGAGTCTCGAGACCAGAAAAACAAAAATAAAAACGGAAACAGAGGCTGGACACGGCCCCGTGTTGGGTGAGCATGGCCCGTGTTCAGGTTCTGTATCTGGGCGTTTTAATAAAAGTGACTGGTTTTGTGAAGCATGGGGGCGTGTTCACTGTTCAGTGAGCACGACCCCGTGTTCAGACTCTGTATCTGGGTGTTTTACTAAAAATGTGCAGCACGGCCCCATGTTCAATGGACACGGCCCCGTGTTCAGGCTACTGTAAATGCAAAAACTAACTAAAATGCAGAAAATGTGCGCGTGTTTTTAAAAAAGGCGCCAAAAACTTGATGCGTGTTGGTGTGTTTATAATTTTAAGTATATTTTTAGCCCTTTTTACACTTTAGTCAACTTTTAAATTTATAAAACACGATACTTTACTAACACTAAACACACATATGGGCAAGTGCACCCATCGTGAGCGTAGTATAGTGTTGGTAAGATACCTAGGTCGTCCAAGGACACAAGAGCTTTTAGTACCGGTTTATCCTCAACGTCTAATCAAATCAAAATTTTAGAAAAAAGGTTTAAACATGAAAATAAAAACTAAAAATGCTGAAAATAAAAATAAAATAAAAACAGATAAACAAGATGAATCACTTGGATCCGACTTGCCTTTAGTGTAACCTTTGATTATTTCCGCACTTTTGCACTTTTTAAGAGATTATCTTAGTTATAGTAGTAGGCCCCTCTTTTGAAGGTGACGTTACCCTCGGCTAAGTAGTTTGAGTCAGCAGGGCTACAATCCTAAGTAGCCGGGTTAATGTTTTAATAGTAGTTTACATATGAGGGGATCAAGAAATTCGAACCCCCGCCATCCAATACCAATGGGTATTGAAGGAGGTCCTACTAAGCTTGACCCAGGTCCTTGCAGGATCTATACACTAAACAAGGCAAGACTCTTACCAAACCATTCCCTTAACCCCCGACCAGGTAGCCAACATATCTCCATATAGACCATGGAGATATGAATGGTGTAAATCTTTTATTTTATATAGACAGTAAAATAACGCCAAGACACCACGGACAAATGATAAGGAAGTTTTACCTTCAACATAAGAAACTAGTTATTAAAGTCATTAATACATAACCAAATAAAAAGTGCGAAAAGATTAAAAATAAAAAGTATTACACTAAATGCTTGTCTTCACCAAGTGATGTAAGAGACTTAGGCAAACATGGCCTTTGATTGTCAAGAACTCTTACGATCAATCTTGGATCCCGAGACTACTACACACATTCTATGATGGATGATGGTGGTGGATGTGGGTTGTGATGGTGGTGGTGGGTGGGTGGGTGAAGTGTGAGAGAGGTGGTTTGCCAAGGGATGATTTGCAAGTGAGCCAAGCACCCTTATTTATAGCCTTCACAGAAGCCCGGACATGGCCCCGTGTCCGCTGGGCACGACCCCGTGTCCACCCTTCTTCTCTTTCTTCATTTAATGCAGTTTGTCTGCATTAGTTGACCACGCCCCCGTGTCCGCTGGGCACGGCCCCGTGGGCAGAAGCGTATCTGTACTATCAAGATTTGCTCAGATTCTGCGAATCTTTGCGTTGACCACGGCCCCGTGCCCACTGGGCACGCCCCCGTGTTGGGTGATAGAAGCTTCTACAACTTTGTCTTTTTTGCAGACACTTGGGCACGCCCCCGTGCTCAGTGAGCACGGGGCGTGTTCAGCCTTCTGTTCTCTTGTTTTTGCTTGGGAAGATGTTGTCGAGGGGTCGGGCATGCCACGTTTATTCCTTTTCTTGTATTATTGTTAGATTTAGCTGCATTTTTGTTTCTTTTGTTCATTTGAGCTCATTTAATCCTGAAAATACAAAAGGAAGACAAAAGCACACTTTTTCCAACATTAGTACTAAAAAAGGGTTAGTTTTATGCCTCATTTGATGTAATTTATATGTTGCATTTTACACACATCAGTTACCATCCCGGCAAGGCAAATGTCGTTGCTGACGCCTTGAGTCGCAAGGAAAGGGTTAAACCCATAAGGATTAACGCCAAAAGTATTGAGCTCAGGACTAGCTTGAATGAGAAGCTACTAGATGCTCAGAAACAAGCCTTGTTAGAAGCAAACGCTTCTAATGAAGGATTAGGTCGAATTGTTGATCAGTTGGCACCAGGAAAGGATGGAATCCTAAGATTGAATGATCGTATTTGGGTTCCTATCTTTGGAGGTGTCACACCCCAACCGATGGTGGAAACATCGGGGCGCGGCACTGAGTGAAACAGATTGTCCAAGAGAATCCACAACAACTATAATTACCAAATATTTAACATTCATGTCCCATACTATAACAACCCGACTTTTTGAAGTCAAAGTACAAGTAAAAGTCAAAGTCAAAGGAATAAAAGATTGCTAATTCGATCTGTCATTCCTTGCTTAATTATTACTTGTACTTCCCTACTCGTTAATCGATATTTGAATGTATGTTAACTTAGTTGTATTATGTGGAGTTACAATGCAATAATCGCAGTTAATCGCTAATCTATTTGACACTACCACATCACTATCGCATCGCAACTCAAATTAGAGGTTATGGATATTGTTTTACGTGTGTGTGCTTTTATGTGTTACTTGTGCATGTTATATTTGTTGAGGTGATTATTCGCAAACGCAATCGCAACTCTATCACAACGCAATCACATCGCAGACTCGAATAACAAGTTTTACTTTTATGGTAGTTAGTAGTTATGTTATTGGTGTAACTAATGTGTAATACTATCCCATCGCTTACTCGCACCGCATCGCAACACTCAACGCGCGAAACGAAAAGTCGAAAACCAACGCGCACAACCCATCCGATCGAATGACCATTCGATCAAATGGTCGTCCGTCCGGATGACCATCCGATCAGATGGCCATCCAATCGAACTGCCTTCCGATTCTTCACATTTCACCGCCTTCTCTCCCCTTTTGCCTATAAAAGCACCTGTCACATCACTGTTCATGAGATGTGACAGCCCTCGTTCGACTAGCACATTCCAGCCCTATTTTCTCTCGATTCCTCGCAATTCTTGTAAGTTTCTACCCCAAATATTGTACTTCTTTGATCTACACACACATCCTCATCTTTTTCACCAATAAATCTCAACTTTTCACCATGAAATCGGTGGATTTGGGCTGTTCTAGGATGATGTCATCATGGGTCCTCAAGAACACCAAAGTGTGACCTCATTCCACCAAGAACAACTCAGATCTAAAGGATTCCAACATGATTAAACACTGATTTCGTTGTAATCTAAACATTTTTCAACTGATTTCAACTTTTCTTCAATAATATCAACTTTCTACTCAAAACCGATAGAATCCGAGCTCGTTCAGGCCTTCTACTCATTTTATTGTAAAGTGTCGGTCTGAGAACGGGTTACAATCAAAGAGACAACCGACTTACGGGTTGAACATGAAGTATCGTCAAGAACAGTTACTGATCGGACGGGGTGATTCCCATCCGATCGGATGACTTGGACTTGATGGGTTTCCGTTGTTTAACGCGATGTCATACCGTCTCGTTTCAAATGTTAAACTTTCTAAACTTGCCTTATTTTACAAAACTTTTCAACTCGAACAGTCGTTCGGACGAACGACCATCCGATCGGATAGCCCTCCGATCGAATGGCTATTTGGGCCAGTGACTTGGGTTGTTTAACACTTAAACAAATTCAAAAGTTTCAAAAGAATTAAAGTCTCCACTTGGATTGCCATCTGATGTGCATGAAGTGTGTTATGGTTTTAATGTTTATTTTAAGCCCTTTTACACTTTCTTTAGCCAAGTTTTAAATTTATAAAACACGATATTTACTAACACTAAACACACATATGGGCAAGTGTACCCATCGTGAGCATAGTATAGTGTTGGTAAGATACCGAGGTCGTCCAAGGACACAAGAGCTTTTAGTACCAGTTTATCCTCAACGTCTAATCAAATCAAAAGTTTAGAAAAATGTTTTAAACTAAGAAAAATAAAAACTAACTAAAATGCTGAAAAATAAAAATAAAAGTAAAACAGATAGACAAGATGAATCACTTGGTTCCGACTCGTGTTTAGTGTAACCTTTGATTATTTCCGCACTTTTGCACTATTTAAGAGATTATCTTAGTTATTGTAGTAGGCCCCTCTTTTGGAGGTGACGTTACCCTCAACCCAGTAGTTTGAGTCAGCAAGGATACAATCCAAAAGGGTCGGATTATTGAAAGATAATTAATTAAGTTATTAATGCATATTGTGGTAGGCCCCTCTTTTGAAGGTGACGTTACCCTCGGCTAAGTAGTCTGAGTCAGCAGGGATACAGTCCTAAGTAGCCGGGTTAAAGTATTAATAGTAGTTTAACTTATGAGGGGATCAAAGAGTTTGGACCCCCGCCATCCAATACCGTTAAGTATTGAAGGAGGTCCTACTAAATTTGACCCAGGTCCTTTGCAGGATCTATACACTGAACAATGGCAAGACTCTTACCAAACCGTTCCCTTAACCCCCGACCAGGTAGCCAACATACCTCCATATAGACCGTGGAGATATGAATGGTGAAAATCTTTTATTTTATATAGACAGTAAAATAATGCCAAGACACCACGGACAAACGATAAGGAAGAATCACCTTCAACATAAGAAACTAGTTATTAAAGTCATTAATACATAACCAATTAAAAAGTGCGAAAAGATTAAAAATAAAAAGTATTACACTAGACACTTTGTCTTCACCAAGTGATGTAAGAGACTTAGGCAAACATGGCCTTGATTGTCAAGAACTCTTACGATCAATCTTGGATCCCGAGACGACTCACACACTCTATGATGGACAATGGATGATGGTGGTGGATGATGGTGCTATGGTGGTGGTGGGTGGTGGGTGAAGTGTGAGAGAGGTGGTGTGCCAAGGGATGGTTTGAGCTTGAGCCAAGCACTCCTATTTATAGGCTGAACAGAAGCTCGGGCACGACCCCGTGTCCAGTGGGCACGGCCCCGTGTCCACATCCTTCTCTTTCTTCATTAATTGCTCTTGTCTTTATTAGTTGACCACGGCCCCGTGTCCGCTGGGCACGACCTCGTGTGCAGAAGCATATCTGTACTATCAAGATTTGTCTGGATTCTGCGAATCTTATAGTTGACCACGACCCCGTGTCCACTGAGCACGGCCCCGTGGTGGGCGATGGAAGCTTCTACAACTTTGTCTTTTATGCTGACACTTGGGCACGCCCCCGTGCTCTTTGTTTTGCTTGGGAAGATGCTTTCGGGGAGGTCGGGCATGCCAGGTTTATTCCTTTTCTTGTATTTATGTTAGATTTAGCTGCCTTTTTGCTTCTTTTGTTAATTTGAGCTCATTTAATCCTGAAAATACAAAAGGAAGACAAAAACACACTTTTTTCCAACATTAGTACTAAAAAGGGGTTAGTTTTATGCCACAATTGATGTAGTTTATATGTTTCATTTTGCACACATCACCATCCGAGCGGACGGCCATCCGTCTGGATGACCGTCCGACCGGACGACCTGAAGAGTAGAGGCATTCCATGTCTTTCAAAATGCTACAATGAAAACTTCAAAGTTCTATCATACATAAACACATCCATGACAATCCGACCGAATCGTTTTACGCATCGTTCAACGCTTATACTATCGTACTGTGTTCAGGCTAATCTCTCAGCCCTCCCTTCAATCCAAGAGAGTGTTTATTTACTAAACACAATCTGTGAGTATACTCGATCCCTTTTTGCTTTAAGCACTTTTGGGTGTTACATACGTTACTTATATCAAATCACATCGCATCACACAACGCAACTACTTTTATACGCTAACCGCACTCGCATGTTATACTTGTTACTCGATGAATGCTTTTATGTTATGTTTACACAGTGATTGTTGCCTGACACCTTAGCAACGATAGTACTATAGTTTGGACTCAGCACCTGTCGCGGACGGGGGTTGCTAAGGGTATTTCTTCACGTGTCATGGTGGTGATATGTGTTGCGCACTCTACAACTCGCAGTCACGTCTGTGCATTTTCATTGTCGATAACTTACTAGCTTCGTATTATTACGTGTTACATGCTGATTATGCGTAAATCGCTTTCACTACTATTATACTATTAAACTTGTATGCTCACCTTTACACTATGTGTATTGACTTTTATTTTAACGTATGTGACAGGGGTTTAAGATACTAGGATTTGCTTGCTGTCATGGAATCAAGTTTAGGGGAGTCTAGAAACAAACAATTAATATTTTGAGTTGTCGGAACTATGATTTGTCTTTGAGATACTTACGTCTGTAATAACTGCTTTATTTGATAAGTTATGGTATGGGACATAATGTTAATTATCTGGTAAATTAGTTGTTATGGATTTCTCCTGGAGAATCTGTTTCACTCAGTGCCGCGCCCCGATGTTTCCGCCATCGGTTGGGGTGTGGCACATACCATAAACATATAAAGTAAAAATAGTTAATACAGACAAATAGCAGTTCTGACAACTCAGATTTTATTTGTGGGTTTCTAGACCACCTAACTTGATTCTAGAAACAAGCAGCAAACATGGCATCCTAAACACCTGTCACATACGTTAAAATAAAGTCAATACAGATAGTGTAAAGGTGAGCATACAAGTTTAATAGCATATAATAGCGAAAGCGATTTACGCATAACCAGCATGTATCACATTGGGTGCGAATCAAGTAAGTTATCAACAAAGATACTATCAATACCAATGACTGCGATGTGACAACTATCACTTTTCCGTACATTCCGTACACTAATTAAACAGTAATCTGTGCTTTAATAACTGTGCATGATCTAGTTTACAAGACGAATGAAATTCTGAATACTGTTATATACATACAATGGCATTTCATGTTGCAAGACTTACTACATGCAACATGATATAGTTCTAATGATGCACAGAACAGAATTGGCACCATTACCAGACAAACTAAAAATGCTGACGAAGTTCAGTACATAGACAAACAGTGTTTTGAGGCCCAGTATGAGCCAGAGACTACGTATTACACTAGTATAGTGTGTAGGGAAGTAAGGACCACAAGACTGCATTCCTAAGTGATAGTTTAAGTGCCAGGAAGTGCCTAAAACTCACCCAAAGTGCAGAATTCTGCATTTTTCAGCAACATTCAACTTTTTAACAAGTATATTATATGCAAAAATATGGCAAAATGGTCCTGTATGCTTTCCTAAGTGTCGGGAATTAAAAGTGTCACAAAAGAGTACTTAAAGAACACTAAATGGAATAACTTGACACTTTAACGAACCAGTATCTAACCGAACAACCGGATATTACCCGGAACCCCAAAATTATACTAGAAGCATTGTTTTATTATTTCTTGGCTAGTTATGATCCCCGAACACCCTAACACACTATATAATGTGTCATACACTTAAAACACTAGACTTTACACTTAACCTCCAACTAGTTAACATCATTTACCATCAAAGTTACACATAACCCCCCCCCCCTCATATCCACGGTTATGAAGGTGTGGCCCCACCTAGATTTTGTGATCTTGCATGATCCACCATAATCTTCATGAGATTTCACTATGTCTCATATGATCTTGCCTAGATTGTGAAAGATTTTGTAGTAACTAGATGAAAGTTACACTTGGACCCCCTCCCCCTTGATATTCACGGTCACAAGGACCAACCACCATACCCCACAAGATTTCATTTCTATTTTATATTGATATTGCTTGATTTGGTGGACATAATATTGAGAAACATGAGTATAAGTATGGCATAGATTCACAAGATCATAACATTCCTCTCACTTCACAACATCATCACTCATCTCTCCCACTCTCTCCTCTCCCTCTCGGCCTAACATAGTGCCGCCACCACCACCACCATTCATCCATTCCAAGCTTATTTCAAAGTGCTAGAAGGTGTTTTATGGAGCTTGGTGCTTGTAGAGCTTGAAGAACCTTCATCACTTGCTCTTACCCACCATTTTCATAACCTTTTTCTTCAAGTGTTCTTCCCTAGCCTTGAGCTAGTTGTAAGCTTCTTGTTACTAGTTTTTACTTCTCATTTTGTTGGTTAAAAAGATGTATATTGTTATAAATCACAAGAACACTAAAAGACTTGAACATGAATCATGAACATGAAGCTTACATATGATGAAATAATGTTGTTTAAGTATATGTATGATACTTGTTGATATTTACTTGAGATTATGATGTTGATCATCATAAGGAGCTTGCTAGATTGTGATTAAACACATGATCTAGCAAGTTAGTGGATGATTATGTGCTAACACATGAAGATCATCCTCATGCATGAACATGAACTTGAAAATAAGAAGATTTCTTGAAAAATAATAAATAAAGTAAGCTAGTAATATTATGAATCTAAGATTCATGAGTGATTTTCCAAAAGAACCAAGCCCAAAATGTGATTTTAAGAAGATCTTGATGCTTGTTTAAATGTACACTATTTTTGGTGATAAAATAAGTGTAAGAGCACTTTATTTACAAGAAGAGTTCAAATGAATGATTTTTGAAGGATCATCTAACAAGTTGTAAACACACGAATTTTTCGAGAATGAGATTTGTAAAGTAATAAACGCACTTTAAAGGGGTAACTAAACCCACTAAACACTTTACCAAGTTACTACAAGTTTTAATAAAAGATCAAGTTCATGTTGTTATGTAAAGTGTATAGTTTTTGCATTTGGTAAGAATAATATTGTTTAAGGTTGATTATTGATTGTTGGGATGATTTTTGAAAAGAAAATGATATGCTTTGATAGCATGGACACCTCCATTTTTAGGGGAAACTATGGCAAAATTTTCTAAAAATATAAACACTTGGAAAAATATTTTCTAATAAATATTTACAAGTGTATTTTGATCATAAGTTTTCAATATAAACTTTGCCATAATTTTTGTAACAAAAATACAAATATTGGAGGTTGGTTTTTGTAAACAAAAATGGGTGAATATATATATAAGACACTTGTGTGAATATTAGTATACGTTGTGAAATAGTTATATTATTTAAGAGTAAAATAATATAACTTAACAAAATACCATGAAGTTTACTATCCAAATTAATACCAAAAATCACAAGAAATAAATATATAAGTTAAGCACTCAGTAATGTGAAATCAAACGCAAGAACGTAACTTACAAAATATTCCGGAAAATACCGTTATAAATATGTTTTTGGTAAACATTATTTTGGGACACAAGGAATGAAAATATGATTTTCATTATTTCAAAGTATATCATATTTTCGGCAAAGAGAAAATATATTATTTTTGGAAGTAAATATATTTTCTTAGAATATTTAGAAGATATATGATTTTTGAGAAAAATATACATTTTCTTGAAATACATTATTTTTGGGACAGAACAAGTTTAAATACATTATTTTTCGGATAGAACAAAATTAAAAATATTTTCTGAAGTAAGACTTGAAAATATATTATTTTGGAAACAACAAATACGAGAATACAAATACACATGTATGAAATATCCCCATCCGTGGGAAGGAAATATGAAAATAAATACTTGAGAAGTATTATAAGTTTGGATAATGTTAAAGACATAAAGGAAACGTAACTCAAAACAAGAACACTAAGGCAAGGCACGGCCCGCTCGTCTAATAGACCCTAGCACATTGTAGGTAGTCGTGTTTGCTGACGAGATTTGAGTTACGAGTACTGAAGACGCAAAACAGTGAGTTCATGCTCCCCCTTTTCTCTTAACTGTTTTTGGTTTTATAACTCTCGGGGGTGAAATACATGTTACAAATGCTTAAACGGTATGAAATGCCTATGAAATACTAGATCATGTGAGCATAGACTTAATATTGAAATGCCATTGATACTTAATTAGGGACGAGGGTTAGATCTAATGGGTATGGTCGAGCCCCACTCATGGTCACAACTAGTACCAAGCAGTGCTTCGGTGTCCCAGTCGAGGGAAATCGACATAGTCAAGGGAAATTGACATAGTCAAGGTAAATTGACATAGTCGAAGGGAAATTCGACATAGTCGAGGGAAATCGACATAGTCAAGGTAAATTGACATAGTCGAAGGGAAATTCGACATAGTCGAGGGAAATCGACATAGTCGAGGGAAATCGACAAGTGTATAAGTCTACTCATTACGAGTGTTCCCTATGTCCTCACATGCCTTAAAGTCCTTGTTAAACAATTATGTTCATATACGCTTTTCATACCTGTTTACAAAGGAGTCTCTCAAAGATTTACAAGATTACAGTACTCACACAAAACGCATGAACTCGCTCAACTTTTGATGATGTTTTCCAAAATTACATGTATTTCAGGTGACAGGTTGGATCTTGGGCGCGGGTGTTGTAACTAGAAGTAGACTTCAAGTTTAGATGTCATCCATTTTTGTTGGTTTGTAACCTAGTCGAAGGTTGTGTTTTAAAACTTAAATAACCAGTGTTGTAATACTCAAATTTTATGAATGGATGAACATCGTTTTAATCTTGTAGTTGTTCATTACGATTGAATGCAATGATATTAAACCAGTCACACATCATACGCTTCCACAATAGTTAGGGTGTGACATGCGAGTTGTGGAGTGCGCAACACATGTTCACCACTGCGAACACATGAAGTAATAACCTTAACAACCCCTGAATAAACAGGTGTTGAGTCCAAACTATAGTACTATCGTTGCTAAGGCAGGTAGACAACAATCAATGTGTAAACATAACATACAAGCATTCATCGAGTCACGTATAACATGCGAGATCGGTTAGCGTTAAAAGTAGTTACGTCGTGTGTTCGATGTGATTTGATATAGTAAACGTATGTAACACCCAAAGTGCGTTAAAGGAAAATGGGTTCGAGTATACTCACAGAGCGTGTTTAGTAGTTAAACACAGTCTTGGATTGAAGGGGGCGCTTGGGAGATTAGCCTGATCACAGAACGATAGCGTAAGCGTTGAACAGCGTGTTAAATAGCGTGTCGAGTGAGTCGGGTGACGGATGGTGATTCAGTCGGATGACAGTCCGGACGGATGGTCATCTGGACGGATGACCATTCGGTCGGTTGGTCATTTGAATGAGGTTGTGTATTTGTAAAACATTTAAACTTTTGAAGTATTCGTTGTAGCATTTTGGAAAACAGAAGTGTTTCTAATGTTGAGTCATCCAGACGGATGGCCGTTTGGTCCGATGGCTATTCGTTGGAAAATTTGTTTGTTTGTAAAACTTTGTAGAATCAGTTAAGTCAAAAGTTTTTGCGGTTTAACGGAGACGGCGTGTCAAACAACGGAAATCTCATCAAGCCCAACTCATCCGATCGGATGGGAACCACCCCGTTCGATCAGACATGACTGTTCTTGATGGTGTTTCATGTTTAACCCGTGAATCGATCGTCTCTTCGGTAGAGTCTATTCTCAGATCGGTTCTCCACCAGAGAATGAGTAGAGGGCCCGAACGAGTCCAAATTCTAACGACTTTGAGTGAGAAGTTAAGAATGTTGAAGAAAAGTTTGAATCTAGTTGAAAGGTGCTTAGATCTTTGTTGAAATTACTGTAAAAGTATGTGGAAATCCTTTAGATCCGAACCGTTCTTGATGAGATGAGGTCACACTCTAGTGTTCATGAGAACCAATGATGACGTCACCCTAGAACAGCCCCAAATCAGATGATTTCATGGTGAAAATGTGAGATTTGTTGGTGAAGATGATGAGAAAGTGTGTAGAGGTGATAGAAGTACAAGATTCAGGAAGGAAACTTACAAGAATCGTGAGAAATCGAGAGAAAAGAGGCTGAGAGTGCGCTGGTCAGACGGAGATGTCACATCAATGAACAGTTGATGTTACAGGAGGGGTATTTATAGTGTGAGAGGATGAAGGCAGTGTAGGGTTGACGGGTCGGACGGCTGTTCGATCGGATGGCCATCCGATCGGATGGTCGTCTGGTCGGATGTCCGTTCGACCGAATGGTCGTTCGATCGGACGACGCGTGCGAGTTAGTTTTCCACTTTCGTTTCGTGCATTGAGCGTTGCGTTTAAGCGAGTTGCGAGCGAGCGTTGCGATCGTATTAAATCAATAGTTACACAAATAACATAACTACATACAAGTCATCATACACAAACTAAAATAATTCTGCGTTTCGAAATTCGTTGAGATTTCGTTGCGATTGTGTTTGCGAATAACATCCCAAAACAAATATAAACATGCACCGGTAAAACACATAATAGCACACACACATAGGACAATACCCATAACTGTGTTTTGATTTTGCGATAGCGATGCGATGTGATAGCGTCTAGTAGAGTAGCGTTTAATTACGTTTATCGCATTGTTACTTCACATAATAATAAATCGTAGTCTAAAATAGCGTTAACCAAAGTATCGATTATCAAATTACGAGAGTACTAGACAATGATTAAGCCAGAAATGTCAAATCTGAATAACAACCTGACGTTGACTTTGACTTTGACTTGTACTTTGACTTTCCAAAAAGTCGGGTTGTTACAGGAGGACTCAGAGATCTGATCCTCCAAGAAGCTCATAATTCAAGATATTCTGTTCATCCTGGAAGAGACAAAATGTACTAGGATTTGAAAAAGAATTATTGGTGGATGGGTATAAAGAAATCCATAGCCACTTATGTAGCTAAGTGTCTGACGTGTTCACAAGTTAAAGCCGAACACCTGAAACCGTCATGACTGCTACAACAACTTGAAATTCCCACTTGGAAATGGGAGATGGTAACAATGGACTTGATTACCAAGTTACCAAAGACCAAACGTGGTAATGACATGATTTGGGTTATTGTTGATAGACTGACTAAGTTAGCTCATTTTCTGCCAATTAAGGAGACTTATAGTTCCGACAAATTGGCCAAATTATATGTGGACGAGATTGTGTCCCTGCATGGTGTGCCCGTATCTATTGTATCTTATAGAGATACTAGATATACATCTCACTTCTGGAAAAAGTTTCCAACAGTCATTGGACACGAGATTAGATTTCAGTCTGGCTTATCATCCACAGACTGATGGGCAGAGTGAGCGTACTATTCAGACTTTGGAAGACATGCTTAGAGCATGCGTGATTGATTTGGGTGGTAGTTCGGATAATCACTTACCCCTAATTGAATTATCCTATAATAACAGTTATCATACTAGCATCAAGGCCACTCCTTTTGAAGCCTTGTATGAGAGAAAGTGTAGAACACCCGTTTGTTGGGCTGAAGTTGGGGAAGCCCAACTATCAGGACCTGAGATAGTCCTGGAGACCACGGAAAAGATTGTTCAGATCCGTGATCGGCTCAAAGCTACCCGTGATTGGCAAAAGAGTTATGCAAATAAGAGGCGGAAACCTCTTAAGTTCCAAATAAGGTTCTATTAAAAGTATCACCCTTGTGATGCGATTTGGAATGAAGGGCAAGTTGAGCCCGAGATATATTGGACAATTCGAGATAATCGAATGTGTCGGTTCAGTAGCTTATAAGCTTAAGCTACCTGAGGAGCTCAGTGGAATTCACAATGTGTTCCACATTTGTAACCTAAAGAAATGTCTAGCCGATGAGTCACTAGCAATGTCACATCATGATGTGCAAATTGACGAAAACCCGAGGTTCATTGAGAAACCAATTTCGATCAAGGAACGACAGGTTAAAAAGCTCCGAAGGAAAATGATTTCTATTGTGAAAGTTAAATGGGATGCCCGTCGTGGCCCCGAGTATACATGGGAGGTTGAGTCCAATATGCGACAAGATGCTAACAAAGTTTTTTATTTAAAATCGTTAAATTTCGTCACTAAAAAATAAGTAAAAAAAATTAACCAACAGTACTGCTGCACATGTGCATATGTCGTAGTTTTTTTGTGACGAAATTTAGCGATTTTAAGTAAAAAAAACTTTGTTAGCATTTTGTTGTAGGGTTTAGATTTATGGTTAGTTTTTAACATTTAGCTTGGGTGGGGTGGGTCGTGGGTTTTTGGGAGGTGGGGTGGGGTTAGGTTTTTGGGGTATGTGTGTAGAGGGGGAGGGGGAGTTTAGGTTTTTGGTAGTGGGTGGGAGGGGGTGGTTTAGGTTTTTTTAGGTATTTGTGGGGTGTGGGGTGGGGGTTTAGGTTTTCTGGGGGTTTTTGATGAGGTGTAGTGTTTTTTTTATGGATGGGGGGGGTTAGGTTTTACGATTGTGGTGGTGTGGGTGTTTATGAGGTGGTGGGGAAGGTTTATTTTGTTGTGTTTACATTGGTTTTCGCAAACAAGGGTGGTTCTCACATGAAACTTACCCTATATATATAGGGGGAAGTTCATTTGAGAAGAAAATTTTATTGAGAAGATAAAGAACAAATTGTACAATTGTAAAATATTAAGTAGTTATTCTTTTATCTCATTTATTACAAACTTTAAATAACTAATTACTCATAAAAACTATTATTTTCTACACTAATTTTCATTACCCACACACATAAAAACTTATTCTACACATTTCGAAAATTATCCTACACATACTTAAATTTATTCTACACAACTCGTAATTTATCATACACACCTAGTAGTTTGTCCTACACTCTAAATTATTTTTTTTATTTTTTGAAAAAATATATATTTAAAAAATAAATTACAAATTTAATGTAGTTAGCTATTAAAAAGGAAAAACTAAAATTAATGATCTATGTAAGTTTACAAATATAGCGTTACATTAAAATTAAATGCAAATATTAAATAAAGTAAAATGAAACATTGTTATTGGTTGAAACTTATTTTTTTTCTTCTTGTAAAAAATTTCTTCTCATTTGAACCTTCATATATATATATATATATATATAGAAAGTATAATGTACAAAAGCCCTTATCATACTTCACGTACGCGACTATTTCTGACTTTCAAATATATGTGATTATCACGCATGGGACTGATTTATCACGCATGGAACTCATGTATCAGATTATCACACATGGATATAAGCTACTGAAAATAATCATGCATCCAATTAATCACGCTTTTAATCCGTGATCTGACGGTCAGGATTGTCCCGTACTTAATGTACGATTACGCCTAATGTATGTTAACCGCTCCCTATATATATATATATAGGAACGGGATCAGGAGAAAACGCCCCAAAGTGTAAGAACTGTGAGAACGCATCCTGGGCCAACACGTGGCGCGGGACATGATCAGGGTCTGAGGGGTTTTTTTGTCTTTTCAATATTCTTCTTTTTTCTCGATTTTCGAGTATGACATGCTGCTTCATTTTTGGCGTGCAAGATAATTTTGGCGTTAACAAGAATCATTAATTACTTGGCGTTTTACTGTTTTTCCCCGATTTCGTCTCGTTGAATTAATTCTTTTTGTGTCACATAGTTAATTTTTTTTGGCATTATGGCGTTTTCCATGTCGTTTTTTTTTTTTTGCGTTCGGAGTCTTTGTTAATAATTGATTACCATATATTAATATTTTATAAGATTACAATAATACGAAATCAAAATAAACTAATAGTCTTCTGTAGATGGGATTTCATCAGAGATGTACCCATCGCTTTGTTCATCACTTTCTTCAGATTCATCATCATCAAATTTTAGATTGCCGTATAACACCATTAGCTCGTCTCTTCTTTGTTGCAGCCTATTCTTGAATATCATTGCAACCATGGATTTTGCATCGTTCGAAGGTGCTAAATCACAGAGTTGTTCAATGAGAAATAGCCTCCCTGTCTTCAACATTTCCTCCATTGGCAATGAATATTGCACCCCGTGTTGATAAGTCAGTTCAACCGTTCCTGTTTCTTCATGCATCACCCAACTGCTAAGTGTTGGTAGAGGAGTATCGTCAAAATCATCATCATCTTCATCATCATCTTCTGCCAGAAATTTTCTCTTCAATCTTCTTATTACAGTTCTAGTTCTTTCACAATCGTTGGCTATTGGAATCCCAAGGGTCAGAATATCCCTCTGAACCCCTTCATCCATACCAAGTATGGCTTTGATTGTCTTGACCTTCACCCTTCTCCTATCAGAGAACTTTATGATGAATCGTCTCTCCGACCCTTCAAACCTCCATGCAATAACCTTAGCCATTTTTTTAAGTTTTTGGCGTTTTGGACAATATGTAGCGTTTTAGGCAGTGTTTTGGCGTGTTTGAGTTTGTGTTCTCATGTTCTACTTTTATAATGACTTTTTTTCCCGCGCATGACAGGTAATTATGGCGTTTTGAAAAAGATAAATAAATTCAATTCCCCAAGTATTTGGCTTTTAATATAATAAATGTTAGTAATTATGTTTCCGTCGTTTCATTTTTTTGTTTGCAGTTACCGTGTTTTGTTTTCAGATTCATCTGTTTTTATGGTGTAAGACGTCCCATCTTGACGGCTGTAATTATGGCATTTTGTTTTCCAATGGCATTTAGATAAAGATGTCATTTTTTGTTTTATTATCTTTGCACAATGTTTTAACCTTTTTTTTAGATTTATTATAATAGTACTTGTTCAAAGTAATTTTATTATAGTTTGGTAGTTTTTGTGGTGTTTTATGGCATGATGACGTTTTATTATATTTTTCATTACAGGATTAATGTATTTGTTGTTCTTAGCTGAAAATTACATAACAAACAACAGAAAATGAAAATTAAAAAAAAACCAAATAGAAGCAATTTATGATCTAAATCTTCAGTGTCATCAGTATCTTTCTTCTTTTGAAACTACAAGAACTGTCACAAATAAATGGCGTTTTGGGTTTGGCTTGGTTTATTTTCTTTGTTCGTGTGCTAAAGTGTCTTTGTGGATGTTGGAAACATAGATCGATTCCGTGTGGGTGGATGCTATCTGCCTGTCATCTTCATTATAATCATCGAGGCCAAAGTAGCATTTACACTGGGATAGGTCTCTTCTACTCATCCAAACCTTCTTCAAGAACAAAGAAGACAAAATAACATATGGGTGTCATCAGTCCCTCTTTCTTGAATTTTGTCCATCTCATGCAGCAAAATCTTACTCTCCTCACCTAACAAATCATTCAGCGAAACTTCATGCAGAACATTACGGAGTATCAAAGAAAAGATGTTTGCAATCGTTGATTTCTCTCAACTTTTTGGCGTTTTACATTGAGTTGTATTTTTAGGAACCATTGTGTTTTTTGTGTGTTTTTTTGGTGTGATAAACGGAATGTGGTGAGACGTTTCTATTTATAGGATTTTTTTGGCACATAGTTTAGGCGGGATATTATTTTATAACAATAAATGTAATTAACATTTATCCGAATGTAAGGCTTGGCGTTTATATATTATGGCTAGGGGTGCAAACGAGCCGAGCTACTCGCGAGCTACTCGAGCTCGGCTCGAAAAAAAGCTCGAACGAGCCGAGCTTAAACGAGCTCGAGCCCGAGCCTAAAAACAAGCTCGTTTAGTAAACGAGCCCGAGCTTCGCTTATCGAACTCGAGCTGGCTCGCGAGACTAATCGAGCTTTCTGTTTATATATTTTTTTTATTAATATATTAAACATATATTTATATAATAATAATTACTATTTATATAATATAAAAAAATAACTAAATTATATGTATAATAATAATTATAATTAATATAAACTAGCATCATTTAAAAATTGTTATAAAAAAAGGGATTCCACAATTAATTTGAGTAAAGCTCAAATTAACACTTAATATGATTTAAGTTGAACTAAATTAGTATTAAGGTCCCGCGTTGCGGCGGGGGCGTTAACCGTGCCAAGTAGCACAAATACTATATGAAAAAACCCGTAAAAACAACATAAAGAAAAAAGAAAAAATAACACCGAACGAAAAGTAGACGTAAAATTGTTGAACCACGGATGTCCGTTGCGGTATGTTAATGCGAAGAAATTAGACTGAAACGTAAAACATATAAAAGAATAACTAAGTCGATATAGGACCCCGCGCGTTGCGACGAACCTGTCAAATAGGGAAAATAGACGCGTTGCGACTTGCGATGGGCCCGTCAAACGGGAAAAAATAGACGAAAAAACGTTGAACCCCACACGCACGTTGCGGCGTGTTCACTTGCAAAATTTAGAACGAAATATAAAACGAAAAATTTGCAAAAGATGAAAAACATGGGGGGTCAATATTGAAAATAAAAAAGTGTTGAAATTAAGTTGGAAAGATGAAAAGCTTTGGGTTAAAAGTAAAAAATCAAAGGGGTTAGAATACAAAAAATAAAACATTTGGGCTAGAAGTGAAAAATTAAATTTTTCTTTTTTGGAAAACTCCCAATACTTAATGTACAACTTCATGATGCACCAAGATGTTAATTTATAGTAGAGTAAACTTCCATTTTGATCCCTGAGGTTTGGTCACTTTTGCCACTTTAGTCCAAATTTAAAACCTTTTACATCTGGGTCCATGTGGTTTCGCTTTTATTGCCATTTTAGTCCAAAAATCAAATCAGCTTATATTTCTTAAATTTATTCTTCTTATTTTGTCCTTTTCTTCAGGGGCAAAATAGTCATTATGAGTTTATTATAAAAAATATTAATACACCTACCAACCAAACCAAATACAGCCACACAATACTTCCTAGATTAAAAAAAAAAAAACTAAAAATACCCAAACAAAATCACCTTATGTCATCATTTATTCCATCATCTATCTCACCCTACACACGTCAGTTCTACCTTCCGATCCATTCCAACAGCCGGCGACGGAGCCACCACCAACCACCGCCTTCAGTTCTACCTTCCGAATTCCGATCCATTCCAACAGCTCGACGTTGCTCGCAAAATCACCTCTATTGCTCTCTCCAGCCGCGTCTCCGCCCTAGAATCTGAATCTTCCGATCTCCGGCAACAACTCACCGACAAAGAGGCGGTTATCTCCGATTTGTACGCTCAGATTGACTCGCTTGACTTGTCGGTGTCTCAAAACCTGCATAAACTGTCAGTTGTTAATCAGGAAAAAGTAGGTTTTTAGTCATTATGGCACATCCTCTGTTTCTCTCTAACACCACCATATTTATCTTGTTATGGCCAATTTCATAAGTTAGGGTTTTTTTTTTTTTTTTTATTGAACTTGCTTTTTCTCAAATGGTTTGTAACTTATTATTGAATTGATTTGAAATTGAACTGAGATGATATTTTGTTCTGCATTTTGTTATTGAACTTGAAGTGGATCATGTTTTGAAGAAGATGGGGATCAGGGTTTGAGGTTCTGAGGAAAAGATTATAAGGTTAAAGAGTCTTTTTTTATTTTTAATATTTTAATTAATAATGTGTTTTAATATAATTATAATGACTATTTTGCTTCTAAAGAAAAGGACAAAAATAGGAGGAATTAATTTGAGAAATATGAGCTGATTTGATTTTTGGATCAAAATGGCAATAAAAGTGAAACCACAGGGACTCAGATGCAAAAAGTTTCAAATTTGGATTAAAGTGGCAAAAGTGACCAAACCTCAGCGACCAAAATGGCGGTTTACTCTTTATAGTATGAAAATTAATTAATAAATACTAAACGAGTCGAGCCCGAGCCGAGCTCGAGCTTGAAAAATTACCTTCGAGCCGAGCTCGAGCTTTAGAAATAAAGCTCGAATCGAGCCGAGCTCGAGCTCGAGCTTTCATATGTTAAACGAGCTCGAGCTCGAGCTTGAATCTGGTCGAGCTCGAGCTCGGGCTCGGCTCGGCTCGTTTGCACGCGTTTTACATTTTATGGCGTTTTTATAGCCTGAGAGCTTAAATAAAAACACAGAAAAAACTACGCAGTGATAAAATTGACGTTTTGTATTTACTTGGTGTTTTATATTTCAACGACGTTTTATGTGAGAAATGATGTTTTACCTTTTTTACCCTTAATGAAGCGCGTCCGCGTAATAAAATTTAAGTTATTTACGAAAACGTCACCGCGCCAATCTAGTCCATAGATTGTTTTGATCGGACGTTTTATATATATATATATATATTAGTAATGATATTAAAAGTTAAACAAACGCTTCCGAGTTCCAAAACAAATCGTATCATTCAACCGACAATTATCAAAACCAAACCATTTGGATCCCAAACCGATTGACTTACTTGGGTTTGGCATGTGCTATTAGTTTCAACTAGCGGGAGACCTACCCTATGGGATTCGGGGTCAAGCGACTAGCGTGAGTGTAATTGTATACTGTTATTTGTTTGACCCAAAAATTTTCTAATAAAGACGCTACGATTCCAAAACTCGAGTGAAATGTAGCAAAATAAAAACTGTCTCATCCTACATGGCTTGTATGAAACATGGGAGGAGTCAAGGAGAAAGCTCATTATATTAAGTAGCTTCCTACACAATTACAACGACAACGACAACGACAACAATAATAATAATAATACTTCACTTATTATGGTGAAAGCCTTTACTTTTTGTGGTGAAAATTGTATATCATTCATCCCACACTGATTCACATATGAAGCAAGGGAAACGCTTATAAAAGGGGAGTTTAGTACATAAGTTTAAACATAAAACTTCATATCGTGAAAAAAAAACATTTAAACTAAATTGTTTATATATTATATCTATATATCTATAATACATCTCCTTAGGACTAAGATGTAATTTTACCCCCTAATTTTAAGACGTCATATGAAACGTCAGTGCATTTTTTGTGAGTTTCATCACAAGCTTCCAAATATGCCCCCCTTCACCTAGGTTTCAATGATTTTTTTACATTTCTTCCAAATATAACCTCCAAATCCATTACTTCTTTGCCCTCAGGAAACCTAGACGTCCCTCACAATCAATCGGAAGAGTGAATGTCAAGCACACAAAACGTCCAATTTCATTCAATCACTACTGAAGAGCCTGCATAACCCCCATTAAATCGTCCTCTCAAATCCCCCTTGCAGGTCCAAATCCCCCTTGCAGGTCCAGGTTTCCACGGCAGTGACTACGCGCAGGTTCCCCACCTCACTAAGCCCCTTTATTGAAGTTAAAAAATTTCAAAGATCCCAATCAAAGAAAATCGACAACCCCTTCAAAGATCCCAATCAAAGAAAATCGACAACCCCTTCAAAGATCCCAATCAGATTATTGGTAAAGTTCCATACGTCGGCTTCATTCACCAGTGATGTTATGTGAATTATTTTTGTTAGATGTATGTTGTTCGAGTAATTTTAGTGATTTTTTGCAAGTTCTTCATATTCTGGCATGTGGGTATGTCAAGATTTTCTTTCATCAGTGGTTATTGTGTCAAAGTTAGTAACTTTATCTGAATTTTTAATATTATATGTTGAATTTCTTGAAGTTTATCATCAATTGGCATCTGGGTGTGTCAAGAATTTCTTGCATCAGTGGTTGTTGTATCAAAGATTCTACCTTCTCACCAACACAAACAATGATAATTCATTTAAGCTTTCATCAATGGCGCTTCAAGATCTGCTGATGTCATACAAACAAGAAAGATGTTGGGCTAGATAGATACTGATTCCTAATGGCAGCAGTTTTACGCAACGGTAACAAACCCTACATCTGATGTGAATGAATTTCATTATTAGATGAAATAAGTGTTTGGATTGCTTATAATTGTAAACTATTATTGAGTCGGTGTGTGCTGTTTGTTTCAGTTTGTTCAATTTGAAGTTGAATTTCAACATTTAGGAGTGGAGGAAGTATTCAATTTATTTTTTTATTTATATTTTTAATATTTGATTCATTGGTTTTAACGGTTCGGTTTTAGCTATTTAATGGTTGCAAACCTAAGTGCGGGACCGTCGGCTTGATGATCATAAAGATGATGTGGCATATGCTCGGAAACTCGAACGAAGAGAGGAAGATCGTCATAGGGATCGACAACCCCTTCAAAGATCCCAATCAAAGAAAATCGACAACCCCTTCAAAGATCCCAATCAGATTATTGGTAAAGTTCCATACGTCGGCTTCATTCACCAGTGATGTTATGTGAATTATTTTTGTTAGATGTATGTTGTTTGAGTAATTTTAGTGATTTTTTGCAAGTTCTTCATATTCTGGCATGTGGGTATGTCAAGATTTTCTTTCATCAGTGGTTATTGTGTCAAAGTTTGTAACTTTATCTGAATTTTTAATATTATATGTTGAATTTCTTGAAGTTTATCATCAATTGGCATCTGGGTGTGTCAAGAATTTCTTGCATCAGTGGTTGTTGTATCAAAGATTCTACCTTCTCACCAACACAAACAATGATAATTCCTTTAAGCTTTCATCAATGGCGCTTCAAGATCTGCTGATGTCATACAAACAAGAAAGAGGTTGGGCTAGATAGATACTGATTCCTAATGGCAGCAGTTTTACGCAACGGTAACAAACCCTACATCTGATGTGAATGAATTTCATTATTAGATGAAATAAGTGTTTGGATTTCTTATAATTGTAAACTATTATTGAGTCGGTGTGTGCTGTTTGTTTCAGTTTGTTCAATTTGAAGTTGAATTTCAACATTTAGGAGTGGAGGAAGTATTCAATTTATTTTTTTATTTATATTTTTAATATTTGATTCATTGGTTTTAACGGTTCGGTTTTAGCTATTTAATGGTTGCAAACCTAAGTGCGGGACCGTCGGCTTGATGACCATAAAGATGATGTGGCATATGCTCGGAAACTCGAACGAAGAGAGGAAGATCGTCATAGGGAGATACTACGTGAACGAGAAAGAGAACGAGAACGTGAAAGAGAACGAGAACGTGAAAGAGAACGGGAACAGGAGCGGGAAACGTGAAAGACGGGAGAGGGAAAGAGAACGGGTGGGGGTACCCTACATTAATCAACAAAAGATTAAAAAAATAGAAAATAGCCATCTGTCAAAATAGAAAATAGGTCGTTGTAGTTCAAGAATCAATTGTCCCTTTATAGTTTGTATTGAAAAGCATTTATTCGTTTTCAGGTCGTGTACATGCCTGGACCAAGTTTTTGGATGTTCGGAATTCATTTGCTCAATTTTAAGTCGAAACATTGATAACCAAGGTGTTCCAGGGAGTCCAGCCAGTGGGAGTCATGAAAGCGGTTGTGAACACTCGAATTCCAACATCGGAGAGCAGGATAGGAGCTAACATAAGCCACCAGTTTGTGAGTTCATCAGTTTCGTCACAAGCGAGTACATATGTCTGTTTCATCACCAGCGAGTATGTGCATCATGACTCCTCCCCTTGTTCGTAGGTAATTAAAAACTTAATTTTCAGTTATTAATACTATACAAAAATCTTCCGTTTCTTGCTGGTTGTGTAGACATTGGGGCATTAAAATTTTTTTTCCCTGATTTACAGAGATATTCAAGAAAGCAGCATCCTACTTGACGATAAATATGATGTATGTCTTGGAAGCTTGAGTGAAGTTTGTGCTCAAGAAGTCGATAATACTCAGAATGTTATCACGAAACTGTTGCGAATTTCATCGTAAGTATCATTTCTTTTGTTCTATGAAATTTGCAATATATAAATCTCTTCTATGAGGTTCGAGTAGAGTTGCCACTATTGACCCATTTGCTTTTTCCCATCAAATTTCAAGATGGCATAGAGGACCTCTGCTCAAACGAATGAACACACGGAACATTTGTCTCTCGCCACTCCCTTTGAGTCTATTGTGCCCTCTGTCAAGATTCCGACGGAACCTCTAACTTCATAAACCGACGCTGAACTGTCTCGTTTGCTGACATCTCGATCTACCTTGTTGTTTTGAGTAGCGTTTCTGCATAAAGTTGAAGGTAAAAATCCCACTACCTAAACTACTGAATTCACATTATGATATTAACTACTTACACCTCCAAAAAAAAAAAGAATCAGTTGTGTTAATTTTAAATCTTGCAATGGTAACTGTTTTAATTTCAAAAGTAGAAATCACGTATAAATGAATTTAATTAAGTTCATTGTTACATCTGAGTTTTTTCCCCCTTAGGAATAAAAATTATTATCTGTTGCTTAAGCAGCAGCAACAAAAACAGGAACAGATGCAGCTGATGATGCGCCAGCATCTTCTCTCCCAGGTGCTCAAGGACCAACATTCCATGCAACGCTTTGGTGAGCCGTCTTGTGGACCGATGCTGACTCCTGGGTTATCTGTTCCCAATCCTTCACTAGATCATCTTGCATTTCCGGTTCCACCGCATGACATGTTGCAAAATCAAGTTCCTCATATGCAGGATACAATTGCTCATATGCCTGCAGTTGGTCCTCAAGCTGCTGTGCATTTACCCCATCAGCTGATGGACAATACACTGCAACAAAATGAAGCTCGGGAACAGGAGCAGGAGTCAGCAGTCGATTTGAAAACAGGTCAAAGTGTTACGGTAACTGATGGGTGGTTGTTTTTAGTGTTAAATGATGGGCTGGATATTATTGGCGAGACTTTATTTTGTAACAGCAAGGAACTCATATATCTTTTGAGAGTTGAGACTTAGAACTCATAGCTTTTAACTGCCGTAACACTCTAATCTGTACGATTAAGCAAAAATCACTTGCATAAAATTTTTTTTTTTGTGGATTTCAGGATAAATCATTTAGTTTAGTAGTTGTATGAACATGCATGACGTGTGTGGTGTACTAAATTTTATATTAGTATTTGTGTTGCAGTCTATAAAATGGTCGATGCCGAGGATATCCAGCCCATGGAACTGAGAAGGTGAAGGTTGGTGTTATTATTGTATTTGGTTTTGTTTAATTATTATTATGGTTTGCTGATGTTTAATATGAATCTTTTGGTTTATTAATTAAATTTACAGGTTGGATTGCCGGTGATGATGCTCAAAGGTCAGTCTTTCCAAGCATTGTTGGTAGACCACAACACATTGGTGTTATGATAGGTATGGGCCAAAAAGATGCTTATGTAGATGACAAAGCACAATCAAAAAGAGGTATTCTTACTTTGAAGTATCCTATGGAGCACGGTATTGTCAGCAACTGGGATGACGTGGAAAAGATTTCACATCACACTTTCTACAACGAGCTTTATGTTGCTCCTGAAGAGCATCCCGTTCTCACCTACGCACGATTGAATGCCAAGGCCAAAAGGGAGATGATGACCCAGATCATGTTTGAAACCTTCAATGTTCCTGCCATGTAATCAATCTTGAGTAAGCAGTTTCATAGGATAAAATATGATAACCTACTTCTGGTTATTTCATATAAATTATTCTTGGTGACTTTAAGATTGCATGTTTGCCCTTGGGGTGAGAGAAGTTGTTTTCGTTAGTTGATTATGTGCTTTTGCTTATGTGTATTTTTTATTCAACATTACATGCATGCCTTACTATGTTATAGTTCTACATTACGTGTTAAAGTGTATTTTTTATTCAAGATTTCTGGGTTTAGTTGTTATTTAGCTTCTACTGTCCTACTTCAGTTCATTATGCAAGCAACATTAATTGATTTTGATGTATATGTGTTGATGCATATGTTTATGATGTATCTGTTTTATGTTGTTAGAAACTAATCATGGTATTTTGAAGATGGGTATAATTAATGAACAAAAACTAATCATGGTATTCTATAGATAAGTATAATCAATTAATACAAGTTATGTAAACTTTTTTTAAGGGTTATTGGATTTTAATGATTCTAAGTTTCATCTACTAGCCGATAATAATCCCAACTTTAAAAATTCTCTCAAACGATCCCAACTTGTAAGAATTTGGCTCCCATCGATCTTTTTCTAACTATTGTGTGCACTTGAATCTTTTGAGGAGATTAGATTCTTATATGTTAGAAAAGGATCAGTGGGAGCTAAACTTTTACAAGTTAAGATCGTTAGAGAGAATTTTTAAAGTTGAGATTATTATCGGCCAATAGGTGAAACTTAAGATTATTAAAATCCAATAACCATTTTTTTAACTATAAACTCTGTGTGATACACGGATCTATAAGACAGATAAACTACATCGATGCTACGAATAAGTAAGGAAGCTAACAAAAGTACTTTACAATATTTTCAGACCAAGAATGACATATAATTGAAGAACCGTGTTGTAAATTGTTGCCTCCACCGTCGACTCCGCCGCAACGCG
>JARYGA010048656.1:0-28187 GCA_030545235.1 Helianthus tuberosus
ATGAAAGAATCATATACCAAACAAAAGAAATTAACTCAATAATCCACTCATTTTGACACCAGATTTGGCGCTAAGAAAGTGATTAACTAAAAGGATATAAATATACCAAACCCTTATAACATATCAAAATCAACAATATACCTCGGGTATAAGTCAATTCTTTGGAAAAAGCTTCACAACTTCATGAGTAAGAAAAACATGCCTACAAATCACAAATCAGAAGTAATTATCACAAATTATTCAAAATATTAATAACTAAACAGATGGATTACAGACAAAAAACAACTATCGAACTAATATTAATAAAGAAAAAAAATGAAAACCTACAACTTGTGATCAATTGTATCATCAAAATACTTCTCGGAGTACTGGATCTTGCCCATAGTCGATTTAGATTCTCATATTTGAACTAGTTCCTGTTGAAATAGATGAAATCAGTGAATCAATTTTGGTAGAAACTGAAGATTGGGGTAAATCAACTCTGGGATGAAATCATATGAAATTGAACCCTAAATCATATGAAATCAAACCCTAAACGAAGGTTGAAGACAAAATCGAACAACCAAAGTTATAATGAGGAAATGAAATGTAAGATAAACTCACCTTGAAGAAACTAAATTTCAAACTGTAACACCTCGAAAAAATCACGACCAATGAAGTATTGACACGTGTAATAAACCTTAATGAAGTCAAACGTTGAATTTAAGGGACTAATTTTTCGAAAAATCGAAAACTTTGATTATGAAAGAAATGGGAGTATTATCATACCTAAAATAAGTTTCTAAATAACCTTTTACGGTTTTACATTCACAAATGAGCCACTTGTTAATCAAGTGTAGCCGTTTATGTAATTAATTGAAAGTTTGCGCAGAAAAGGGTTAAAAGCGTCAACATGTTAATTCGTACCTCTGAGTGACCTTTTAACAAACCGAGAGCCTCATGATATTTTATTATACTCTCGGGATTTTCCAATCATTGGCCACCCAAGGATTTTATGCCCAAAAGTGAAGTTACGCGCAACTTCGCAAGTATAAAGGACTAAAAGTGTCAATATGTTTAATTATACCTCTGAATGACCTTTTATCGAGCCCGAAGCATTATTATGCTTAATAATACTTCCAAGAATGCCTAATATGAATTAGATAAGGCTTCAATGCTATTAAATGATGAGTTACGCAAGTTTGCGCATTAGAAGGACCTAAAGCGTCAAACTGCTAAAGTATACCGATTCGTATGTTATCGGACCTTCCGGAATATGACCAGGAGATAAACATACCCTATTTATCTTTAATATAGCTTAGATATATGCTTAGAGGTGTTTGGTGCGCTAAAATAAGCTTTTAGGTCATGCAGGGACTAAAAGTGTCAAAAAGCGCACAAGTTTGCGTTTACGCGCATATCTTACATTCTGGATATCCCCGGACACCCAAAAATTTATGTAAGCACTAAAATTTTTTATTTTAGTGTTTGGCTTGATAAAATTCCATTCGTCGTGTCGGTTGGATCGTTTTTCGCGTCCGTCCGTGTTTCGTCATAATTAACCGAACAACGTGACCGTACGACCAAACGAACCGACATCCGGCATATTTTTGAGCATGTTTCATGTTCCCCATACTTAGGCATCATTGTAGAGCCTTAAAAAATGGTTTAACGGGCCTTGGATGTGTCGGAAATGGCATTAAGAAGTGCAGGGGCTAAATCTGTCAAAATGTGAAAGTTTCATATTGCTGACCAGGTCCTTACGGACCTCAACACTATGGACGTTACGGTCTGTAAGCCTGCTCCCAGATGCATAAACTTGTTTTGTTGGCTGTTCAAGCTATGTAAGCGACACCTCTTGCCCTTTAACACTTCCATGAGTTGCCTAAACTGATTTTTAGACCTTAGGGACACTTGTTACTGATCCATGATCATGTATAGCATGATTTGTCATGATCTTAAGGGATCAAAATCACTATAAAAGGCCTTCATGGTTGCAACCATTTGATCACTCACTTCATCTGCTCTCTTGGAGCTTCCTGGAGCATAAGAGCAGACCCAAGCCATCCCTAATCGTGCATTAGGCTTGTGTAAGTATGCTTAACCTTTCTTAGTTGAGTTTTTACTTAGTTTTAGCTTAAAAGTCAAACTGTCGTAATTAACGGTTGACTTAGCGATTAATAATTAATGGTCCAGTGATTAGTCGAAGTGAAGGTAGTTATAAGATGGTAATTATGTGGGCATTAAACCCTTAGAAGGGCTCCCTTTGATTCCCACTCTATCTAGATCAAATGTCGGGTCAAAGTTGTTTAGAAAAAGTCAACAGAAGCTTAATTTGCAAATTAACATGTAATTAGCATTGTAGGAGGCATGTAACCTATTTTATCACTCATATAACTTGGTAATAAGTATAAGAACTGATCTAAGCTTGTTTGATCCGACAATTTTCTGTTTAGACCCGGTTTGGAACCGAAAGTCGCAAAACTTTGACTTTTGCTTTGACTTCAGTTCTGACCTGATTTAGAAGGGTTTGGAAATGCCTTAGGGTTTCCTTAGGACCAGGCTACATGATAGTATAACCCTCTGTGGTTGGATCGTTGATTGTCCAATTCGTTTACTCGTTTCCGTTAAATGCCTAATGTTGACCATAATGCCCTTTTGTCCATAAAACGAGAATTTTGGAAATATGAAAGGACAATAATCCTTATTACTGATTTATAAAGTTGTCCCTAAATTTTCACATCAGTTGGAGGTCTAGATTAGGAGTTATGCTCATTAGCGCAATTATAACGCCTTTTAGTAATTAAAAGGCGCAATTAGCATAAAGCCTATCTAAACCCAATCTTTGACACCAAAACTTTTACCCGCTGATGTAATATAATATTTTGGGATTTTTAAAGATTTTTAATTATTTTTTTTACCTGCTACTTAAGGTTATGGCATTAATTCGGTAAATACCAAATATACCCTTTTCGGTCATAAAATGAGTTCTACATAGTATTTTGACACCAATCCAATTGCTACTGATTTTATATAATAAATAAAGTATTTTGAACTTTATAATCTGATCAGAAAACTCAGATTTCCTGTATAACCCGGAAATCGCTTAAAATGACTTTTTACGCGTATTAAACGCATAGTTTGGGTTTAAAACCATTTTATCACAAAAGACTTATTACCAACTGATATGACCTATTAAAATAAGTTATTTTACTGATGTATTCGGACCCGAATCTCAGAACTTCATTTAAAGTCTTTTATAACCTTTTAAATGACCAAAATACCCCTACGGGGCTTATTTTGAGATTAAACTCGTTTTGGGCATAATGGAAGGTATCCTACTGATATCACAACATATTAAAGGCATATTAACTTAGGAAACCTGTATATGATTTATTTGGTTACTCGTTACGCACTTTTCGCGTTCGGATCGGCTTGTGTAACTAGTTTGCATAAATTAGCCGAAACGGTTCAAACCACATCGTTTTTATCTCAAAATCCAGAATGTGTTTAGTTTGCCCATATTATACAAGTCTCCAAACTTTTCGGGTCTAAATCACATTCTATTCCGGTCTTCGCTTAATCATGCGTTTTGAACCGTGAACCGTTCCTTAAAACTAACCGGTCTAAGTTACGACTTAAATAAGACCCGTTAGGAATCTAATAGGTTAATAAACCTTCGTTCCAGATTGAGAGCCCCAGTAGAAGTACTTGTGCTTGCTGATTAGAATATACGGTTGAGTATAAATTGCATTTGCTAACTCAGGTAAATACTTTTAACTTATTTTCCCTTATACGGGCTTGGGATACGGTATTATAAAAATACCGCTTGGTCGGGTGTAGAAACCTTTTAATCGGAGATGATTAAATTGCATAATCCCGTTTTAATTTGTATTGATTGATAACAAATAACATTAGGGGTTAATGACCGTGTACTGGATATCCTTGGCTCATTTAAAAAGTGAATGGCCATAACTTAAGCACAAGGTGTAGGCATAACACCTTCTGTTGCGTATGTAAAAGATATACTCACTCGTAAGGTGTCTTCTTGTGAGTTATATTTATGGTGTGTCGATTAATCTTGACCGGCTTGTATTGTATAATCACCGGCCCTAAATGTTGGACAAACATGTAAATCGGATACAAGATTTTTATTAATAAGATTGTCCCAAGTTATAAAAGATATTTTTGTGCCTCGTGCATTCAAATCAATTTTCAAACTCTTTTCCAAAATGAGTCAGTTAATTGTATTTACCAGTGTAAACTGACGTATTTTCCAAAAAGGTTAAGTGACAGGTACTGAACGTAATTGGCTGGAAGCTCAGGGCGTTAATAAGGAATCTTGCAAGTTCTAGATGCCTGAAGTCTGTTGAACAGTTTTTCTTTTATTTGATCCGCCTGTGGATCCTTTACTTTCCGTTGTAATACTTTGATATTACTTTATATTCGGATTGTAATATATTTATCTTTTGCTTCCGCTGTGCATTTATATATTGTGTTGTTTGACTATGATGATCTCAACTACGTCACGATACTCCCCACCGGGCCCACCGGTGACACGTGGAAATCGGGGTGTGACAGGTTGGTATCAGAGCCAACATTGAGTGAATTGAACACTAGCTTTTTGTGTTTAATCTCAATGACACATTAGCACATTCCTTGACCTTCTGAGTCTAGACTTAACATAGGAATATTCTCAATCCTAAGCTGGAAACTTTGCTTTCAAATTTTTTATATATGGTATACGTCGCCAAGCGAAGAAGCTGTAATAGGAATTCTTCACATCCGGAGCCTTGAAATGCTGAGCTTCGTACCGCGACCAGGGTGAAACGTGCAACCAAGGAGAAAGCATTCAGAAATAAAATGAAGAAGAAACTCCTTTTTGCTGAAGATCGTTTCCTTAATAGTCCTTCTAAGGACATATTTATTTTTCAGTCCCTGCAAGGGCAACATTATTCCTTTCAAGTCCCGCTTAGGGCAACTCTGTACTTTTATTTTCATATAGTGGATTGATTAAATTTAAGTTTTCATTCTAAACATGAAAAATGAAATAAATGAAAAATAACATTCCTTTTATAAGATCTACCATTATAATAAAATGGCAAAAATCTAAAAAGGACAAGACCTAGCCATGTGTCATTTTTTTTAGACATGGCCAAGATGGTAATACCTATTCAAGATATTCAGATCCTTGTTAACACCTAAGAACGTGTTAGCACTCTTGACAAATGTGATTCGAGAAAATCACGACAGTCATCCTTATATTGGATTCTTCCAATTTTCTTGTCTAGCCTAGTGATTTAGAAATCATGGCTTAAATCATCAAATAAAGATGATCATATTGTTAACACCTAAGAACGTGTTAGCACTCTTGACAAAAGTGATCTGAGAAAATCACAATAGTCATCCCTATATTGGAATTTTTCAAATTTCCGGATTTGGCCTAATGATCCAGAAATCATGGCTTATATCATCCTATAAGATGATCATATTATAAACATCCATTAGTGATGAAGTGCCTACGGGCTAAACTTGTTGTCTGATAAGGCAACGACAGTGGTGGTCTTGACCTCCTGTCTAAAAATGTTGGACCCTGTCCAAGCACAATAGTCGGTATGATCTATACGATCTCGACTAATAGCATCTGAGAAGATGATCATATCATAAACATCCCCCAGAAGGGAAATGCCCACGGGCTATATCTATTGTCCTAAAAGACAAAAGACAGTTGTAGTCTTTGACTCTCTGTCAAGAAAAGTAACCAACTATGCTCAAACCTTAAATGCCTCGATCCCAAACGATCATGGCTTGTAAATTCAAAACTGTCCTAGTGACAAGGCCTGTTGTGCCACTTTAAATATCCTTAATGATTTATGCACTAGGATAGATCATAATGAAAATACTAATAAAATTAACAAATTAACCCATATGGTTTATATTACCATGGTTAATAAATTATCAAAAATGATAATTTCATAATAACCTCTGAATAAATCATTGTCAATGTTTATGTAGCCATTAAGCTACATGGCTGGATTAGATGAAGTTAACAGCCACATGAAGGAGAACAATGATACTACCAGAATTAATGTAACTGGAGCGGAACTGCAGGCGATAATAGATTATGCTATTACTCGAGCCCTTGACAGACAGTATGATGAATCAAATGATACCCACTCTAAGACTCTATCTGTGGCTCGTAGTAAGCCCCCTTCAAAAACACATGAGTCAAGGGAGGACGATGTTCATGACTTATCAAATCAAAGGAGTATTCCGTCTAGACAGGTTATGCTTCATCAAGAGGCACCAGTTAAGACCTGCTCATATAAATATTTTGTCTCCTGCAAGCCCAGAGACTTTACAGGAGAAGAAGGGGCCATCGATTGCATGACATGGCTCGATGAGATGGACGTTGTTGTTGACATCAGTGGTTGTGCGGAGCAAGATGTTGTGAAATTTGTTTCACAATCATTCAAAGGAGAAGTGTTGGCATGGTGGAGATCATTGCTCCAAGCCACGGGAAAGGTTCTACTCTACAACTTATCTTGGGATCAATTTGTTGCATTAGTCAAGGAAAACTATTGCCCTCAGCATGAGGTAGAAAAGATAGAATCAGACTTCTTGACTCTGGACATGGAGAATTTGGATTGTCAGGCATATGTGACAAGTTTCAACACTATGTCCCGCCTAGTTCCTTATTTAGTCACCCCTGAACCTAAACGCATAGCGCGTTTCATTGGAGGCCTAGCACCAGAGATAAAAGGAAATGTTAAAGCATCTAGGCCAACCACATATAGGTCCGCGGTGGACTTATCCTTATCTCTCACCCTAGATGCAATCAGAAATAAGTCTGTTAAGGCTTCTGGCGAGGGAAGAAGAGAAAGAGAGGAGGAAAACTCTCATCAATATAACAAGAAGAAGAAGACAAGTTTGAGCACGGGAAAGATTCCGAGTTTAGGAAAAACTCGAGTCAGTCTAATAATAGACCCAAATGCAGTAACTGCAGAAAGCAACATTCTGGAAAATGTACAATCGACCCACGTGCTAAATTGTGTGGAATTTGCAAGACCAAGGGTCACAAAACCTTAGATTGCAAGGAGTTAAAGAACGCCACATGTTACAATTGTAACGAGGAAGGGCACATCAAAACCAACTGCCCAAAGCTTATAAAGAAGCCTGGAGAGGCCAGGAAAACAAACGCATGAGTCTTCCGGATGAACGCCCAGGAGATGGTGCAGAATGATAACTATATAGCAGGTACCTTTCTTTATCAAGAAGTTTATGCAGAAATTTATTTGATGCTGGCACATATGATTCTATAATGAACGATAACTGTTGAGAACTGTTGTCTCCGCCTGATTAGGACTCCGGTCATTTAATGCGAGGTAGAAATTGGCCGATGACACTATAGAAAATGCTCCAACAAATCTTAGATTGATATTTTAATATCTATTAGGAATCACTCTTTTCTGATATCCTTATGGCAAGCTTTCAAGCTATCCAAATTCATCACTATAATAAAGACAGATGTGACATGTTGATTCCCTGTCAAAAAGATGATGGATTAGGACCAAACTTTAAATGCCATTAATGGTCTTTTGTGACCTAGGCTAAGTATAATTGATATATATTAAATAACGTTCATTAAGAACGTTAATGCTATATTAGCCTGTATGGTCTATTGATACCATGGTTAGTATATGTTAAGGCCATCAGGATGAAGAATAGCAGTTGTTGGATTGCAACTAAGAAATTAGTTTATTGGTGTTAGGAATCAATATCGAGTATGACAAACTCAGATAAGACAGCCGTTGATCGTGTTTTGAATGATGCGACGCATGCCAATGATGCTACAATTGTGAGCCTTAAAATTTCCAAAGATGTTCTTCAAACTATGATAAACGCAGCTGTTGGGAAGGCTGTGAAGAAGGCTGTGAAAAAGTTCAAGGAGCCCCATGTTACTCGCTCCAAATTTTATCTAGGACCACATTTCCTTACTCATAAGGAGGATCTCGTTCATGCCTCAAATGGAAAAGATGAGCTAAAAAGAAAAAGGGAGGAAGATAACTCCCAGAGCTCTAAGAAGAAGAACAAACAAAAGTCCAACCAGAAACCTGTATGCAAGACCTGCAAGAAGCGCCATTATGGGAAATGCAGGTTCGAATCAAAATCCAAATCGCGGCCCAGGGTTTGTGGGATCTGCAAATCTAGTGAGCATAAAACATTGGAATGCCAGAAGATAGGAGATGGGACTTGTTACACCTGTAACGAGAAAGGGCATATCAAATCCAATTGCCCAAAGTATGCTAAGAAGCTTGAAGGAGATAAGAAGACCAACGCTAAGGTCTCTCAGGTGGATGCAAAAGAGGCCAAACAAGATGACAATGTTTTAACCGGTACGTCTTTATCCATGATGTATATGCAAGGGTATTGTTTGATGCAGGTGCAGATAAGTCATTTGTGGAATAAATTTTGTAAGTATTTAAATCTGCCTATTAGAACCTTAAGCATAAAATATGAAGTAGAATGAACGCTAAGAGTTCTGCTTGGTTCCGGGTACCAATCAATCCTTCATAGATGATGGGTATAACAAACTCTTAAAGTCTTCCATGAGAACCCTAGATATTAAGCGTAAGGTAAAAACTTACAGGCAAATATCATAAGAACCATTCCTTCTGCTCTTGTCAAAAATCTTCAGTCATGAAATCCTAGTATACCCTCTCCCCAGATAAAGTGCATCATCATATGAAATTGATACCTATTTAATCTCTATTGATTATGAATACCAAATGGTATGACAAAAGCGCCATGTGAGGATTGGTGTATCTTAATATGTTCCATAGATTGCTTCCATGCCTGATCAGTATGGAGGTTTAATGCATGGAACCCCAAGGATATTCCAATGGTCACACGGTGCTAAAGTCAACTAATGGTATTCAAAGGAGATATCTAGCATGGAATTACCCAAGTAAATATCCCTGGTAAGGGAATCTGTGGACTCATAGCATAAATGTGTCACTCATTTGACACAAGCAAGGATGGATGAACTAGGATCTGAGATTGGAAAAATCTCTGTAACCTCATTGTACCTTGATTATCTTCTCCTAAGATTACCCTGTTTACCTCCCGAGAGGCAAGTAGAGTTAAGATTTATATCCCATTTAGGGCTGTATTATTATGAAATCTCCAAGACAGCTAGCACCATCATTGGGAGAATCGAAAACCCTGGTTAAGTAAGTTTAAGATATAGATTCATATAGCCTAACTCAATATCCTAAGAATTCGGTATAGTTAATTATGAAAGACGGTTCATTTTGCTTATGCATTCATTACCGCAACCCTATTTTAACAACGATTAAGAATCGCCATCAACTGCCCAGGATCGTTGAGTTATTCAACTAGCTATAATGATTAGCTATTCCTTCAGATTAGTTTTAAGCAATGGTTGGGATAACCATCCCACCTTAAGATAAGCTTTTCTATAATAATTGATATGTAAGTATTAAGGCTGCTCCTTTGGAGACCTTGTATATATGGAATGTTAAACATCTATTGTGAGATAGAGAATTGGTAAGTCCAATTATCAGGATCTGAAAGTTGCCTAGGAAACAACAAATAAGATCATACAAATCCATAATCGATTGTAAGTTGCCAGTATACGACAGGAAATCAAGGATTTAGGAAAATAGCAACCCTCCTAAGTTCTGGTTAAAAGATAAGGTTCAACAAAAGATAACACCCTAGAAGGGTGTGCCGAGTTGTAATTTTCAGGTTAGTTAAGCTCGGAATATATAAAGTCATTCGAAGGATTCGAATGTATCAAGACTAAATAGCTTACGAGCTAAGACCTAATTTAGGAGCTTGGTGGAACGCGCAATGTGACCCACACTAATGATTTAGCGACGTGTCACCAATAAGTCGAAAAGCACCATCACATAATGATATACATATCTATGATAGTATGAGCAACCTATGTCGATTGAGAATCGACAGGTTAAGGAGCTCCAAAAGAAAGTATGCACCTATTGTATAGGTCAACTGAGATACCCTTGGAGGCCCAATTATACTATGGAAGTTAAATCCATGATACGACAGAAAGTACTTCCTTTACTTTAAGCAAATCTCGAGGTTGAGATTTCTTTTAAGGGGTGAGGATGTAACACCTCGAAAAAATCACGACCAATGAAGTATTGACACGTGTAATAAACCTTAATGAAGTCAAACGTTGAATTTAAGGGACTAATTTTTCGAAAAATCGAAAACTTTGATTATGAAAGAACTGGGAGTATTATCATACCTAAAATAAGTTTCTAAATAACCTTTTATGGTTTTACATTCACAAATGAGCCACTTGTTAATCAAGTGTAGCCGTTTATGTAATTAATTGAAAGTTTGCGCAGAAAAGGGTTAAAAGCGTCAACATGTTAATTCGTACCTCTGAGTGACCTTTTAACAAACCGAGAGCCTCATGATATTTTATTATACTCTCGGGATTTGCCAATCATTGGCCACCCAAGGATTTTATGCCCAAAAGTGAAGTTACGCGCAACTTCGCAAGTATAAGGGACTAAAAGTGTCAATATGTTTAATTATACCTCTGAATGACCTTTTATCGAGCCCGAAGCATTATGATGCTTAATAATACTTCCAAGAATTCCTAATATGAATTAGATAAGGCTTCAATGCTATTAAATTATGAGTTACGCAAGTTTGCGCATTAGAAGGACCTAAAGCGTCAAACTGCTAAAGTATACCGATTCGTATGTTATCGGACCTTCCGGAATATGACCAGGAGATAAACATACCCTATTTATCTTTAATATAGCTTAGATATATGCTTAGAGGTGTTTGGTGCGCTAAAATAAGCTTTTAGGTCATGCAGGGACTAAAAGTGTCAAAAAGCGCACAAGTTTGCGTTTACGCGCATATCTTACATTCTGGATATCCCCGGACACCCAAAAATTTATGTAAGCACTAAAATTTTTTATTTTAGTGTTTGGCTTGATAAAATTCCATTCGTCGTGTCGGTTGGATCGTTTTTCGCGTCCGTCCGTGTTTCGTCGTAATTAACCGAACAACGTGACCGTACGACCAAACGAACCGACATCCGGCATATTTTTGAACATGTTTCATGTTCCCCATACTTAGGCATCATTGTAGAGCCTTAAAAATGGTTTAACGGGCCTTGGATGTGTCGGAAATGGCATTAAGAAGTGCAGGGGCTAAATCTGTCAAAATGTGAAAGTTTCATATTGCTGACCAGGTCCTTACGGACCTCAACACTATGGACGTTATGGTCCGTAAGCCTGCTCCCAGATGCAAAAACTCATTTTGTTGGCTGTTCAAACTATGTAAGCGACACCTCTTGCCCTTTAACACTTCCATGAGTTGCCTAAACTGATTTTTAGACCTTAGGGACACTTGTTACTGATCCATGATCATGTATAGCATGATTTGTCATGATCTTAAGGGATCAAAATCACTATAAAAGGCCTTCATGGTTGCAACCATTTGATCACTCACTTCATCTGCTCTCTTGGAGCTTCCTGGAGCATAAGAGCAGACCCAAGCCATCCCTAATCGTGCATTAGGCTTGTGTAAGTATGCTTAACCTTTCTTAGTTGAGTTTTTACTTAGTTTTAGCTTAAAAGTAAAATTGTCGTAATTAACGGTTGACTTAGCGATTAATCATTAATGGTCCAGTGATTAGTCGAAGTGAAGGTAGTTATAAGATGGTAATTATGTGGGCATTAAACCCTTAGAAGGGCTCCCTTTGATTCCCACTCTATCTAGATCAAATGTCGGGTCAAAGTTGTTTAGAAAATGTCAACAGAAGCTTAATTTGAAAATTAACATGTAATTAGCATTGTAGGAGGCATGTAACCTATTTTATCACTCATATAACTTGGTAATAAGTATAAGAACTGATCTAAGCTTGTTTGATCCGACAATTTTCTGTTTAGACCCGGTTTGGAACCGAAAGTCGCAAAACTTTGAATTTTGCTTTGACTTCAGTTCTGACCCGATTTAGAAGGGTTTGGAAATACCTTAGGGTTTCCTTAGGACCAGGCTACATGATAGTATAACCCTCTGTGGTTGGATCGTTGATTGTCCAATTCGTTTACTCGTTTCCGTTAAATGCCTAATGTTGACCATAATGCCCTTTTGTCCATAAAATGAGAATTTTGGAAATATGAAAGGAAAATAATCCGTATTACTGATTTATAAAGTTGTCCCTAAATTTTCACATCAGTTGGAGGTCTAGATTAGGAGTTATGCTCATTAGCGCAATTATAACGCCTTTTAGTAATTAAAAGGCGCAATTAGCATAAAGCCTATCTAAACCCAATCTTTGACACCAAAACTTTTACCCGCTGATGTAATATAATATTTTGGGATTTTTGAAGATTTTTAATTATTTTTTTTACCTGCTCATAACTTAAGGTTATGGCATTAATTCGGTAAATACCAAATATACCCTTTTCGGTCATAAAATGAGTTCTACATAGTATTTTGACACCAATCCAATTGCTACTAATTTTATATAATAAATAAAGTATTTTGAACTTTATAATCTGATCAGAAAACTCAGATTTCCTGTATAACCCGGAAATCGCTTAAAATGACTTTTTACTCGTATTAAACGCATAGTTTGGTTTAAAACCATTTTATCACAAAAGACTTATTACCAACTGATATGACCTATTAAAATAAGTTATTTTACTGATGTATTCGGACCCGAATCTCAGAACTTCATTTAAACTCTTTTATAACCTTTTAAATGACCAAAATACCCCTACGGGGCTTATTTTGAGATTAAACTCGTTTTGGGCATAATGGAAGGTATCCTACTGATATCACAAAATATTAAAGGCATATTAACTTAGGAAACCTGTATATGATTTATTTGGTTACTCGTTACGCACTTTTCGCGTTCGGATCGGCTTATTTAACTAGTTTGCATAAATTAGCCGAAACGGTTCAAACCATATCGTTTTTATCTCAAAATCCAGAATGTGTTTAGTTTGCCCATATTATACAAGTCTCCAAACTTTTCGGGACTAAATCACATTCTATTCCGGTCTTCGCTTAATCATGCGTTTTGAATCGTGAACCGTTCCTTAAAACTAACCGGTCTAAGTTACGACTTAAATAAGACCCGTTAGGAATCTAATAGGTTAATAAACCTTCGTTCCAGATTGAGAGCCCCAGTAGAAGTACTTGTGCTTGCTGATTAGAATATACGGCTGAGTATAAATTGCATTTGCTAACTCAGGTAAATACTTTTAACTTATTTTCCCTTATACGGGCTTGGGATACGGTATTATAAAAATACCGCTTGGTCGGGTGTAGAAACCTTTTAATCGGAGATGATTAAATTGCATAATCCCGTTTTAATTTGTATTGATTGATAACAAATAACATTAGGGGTTAATGACCGTGTCCTGGATATCCTTGGCTCATTTAAAAAGTGAATGGCCATAACTTAAGCACAAGGTGTAGGCATAACACCTTCTGTTGCGTATGTAAAAGATATACTCACTCGTAAGGTGTCTTCTTGTGAGTTATATTTATGGTGTGTCGATTAATCTTGACCGGCTTGTATTGTATAATCACCGGCCCTAAATGTTGGACAAACATGTAAATCGGATACAATATTTTTATTAATAAGATTGTCCCAAGTTATAAAAGATATTTTTGTGCCTCGTGCATTCAAATCAATTTTCAAACTCTTTTCCAAAATGAGTCAGTTAATTGTATTTACCAGTGTAAACTGACGTATTTTCCAAAAAGGTTAAGTGACAGGTACTGAACGTAATTGGCTGGAAGCTCAGGGCGTTAATAAGGAATCTTGCAAGTTCTAGATGCCTGAAGTCTGTTGAACAATTTTTCTTTTATTTGATCCGCCTGTGGATCCTTTACTTTCCGTTGTAATACTTTGATATTACTTTATATTCGGATTGTAATATATTTATCTTTTGCTTCCGCTGTGCATTTATATATTGTGTTGTTTGATTATGATGATCTCAACTACGTCACGATACTCCCCACCGGTGACACATGGAAATCGGGGTGTGACACAAACCCTAAGCTTCGATTGAGGTTAGTCGCCGATGATCTTCAGAGAGAGAGAGAGAGAGAGAGGCAGAGGATAAATAAACCACTAAGATTACCGTCGATTGTTCACTGATCCGGAAGAGGGAGATTGAAATCTGGAGGAGGTAGAAGATATCGCCTCTAGGGTTTTTGTGTGATGATTTGAACGATTAATGAGAGAATGAGAGAGAGAGTATAATGAATCGTATTAGACAAGCTTCTCCAATCCTGGCCTTAGAGGTATGCCACATGTACAGCCACATGTACAGCCACATGTACAGCTGAGTTGGCTTAACCAAGGGGTGACATGTGTCCCCCAATGGTTTGCTTTATTAGATATATAGATATAGAGTTAAGTTCCCGTAAAAATAAAATAAACGTACGAAATGTACGAATTGAAAGAAAAGTAAAAAAAGTGGCGGTGTCATTTTGGTAATTATCAGCAACTTCAAATAGTAGAGTAATTTTGAGCTTCTGTAGAGTAATTTTGGTCGTGTAGGGTAATTATCAAAATTGTAGGGTAATTATCAAAATTACACTAACCCCCACCCCCCCCCCCCCCCCAAAAAAAAACCTAAAAAAACCTAAACCATTGTAAATGTTCATGTAGAGTAATTTTGGTCGTGTAGGGTAATTATCAAAATTGTAGGGTAATTATCAAAATTACACTAACCCCCCACCCCCAAAAACCTAAAAAAACCTAAACCACGCCCCCCCCCCCCCCAACTAAAAGCTAAAAACTAAACCATAAAGCTAAACCCCATAACTAAATGCTAACAAAATTACTCTACAAGACATTTTCTGAAATTACTCTACAGAAGTCAAAATTACTCTACTAGAGTAATTTGATAATTACCCTACATTTCCCAAAAATTACTCTACAGATGCTCAAAATTACTCTACAAGACACTTTTTGCTTTTTCCCCAGTAATTTTGAAGTTGCTGATAATTACCAAAATGACACCGCCACTTTTTGTTTTTTCCCTCAATGCGTACGTTTCGTACGTTAATATTATTTTTATTTGATCCTTTACCATAATATATATCGTCCAAATGCTAGTTTCTCATATAAGACCGGTTTACTTTATAAAGGTATAAGTTAGTCACATGTTCATATATGTAGAATCACATACATTTTATTTATTCTCAACCTGCTCATAGTTCAACACCTATATAGTTAATTTCTTTAAGTTAACCAAATTGACCCGTTAGAGATATTAAATAATTATTATTAACCTGAAAATCAGCCATGATCATAACTCATAAGCAATTAAAACGGCCATGAAAAGCAAGTAGATGATAGTGTTCATTCATACAAATGCTTAACTTATAATTATAAGTCAAGTTATAACCAAATTCCTTAATAGGTTTGAATTCAATATATTGCAAACCCAACAATAATCATAATGTCACAACCCCCGACCCCTTGCCCCGGGAGGCGGGCGGTCGCGAGCTTCGCACATTCGGTGGTATCGGTGTTTATCAATTTGGCAGCGGAAAATTTCATCAGGACCGTAGTTTGGAAATATTTTTATCAGAGTAAAACACCTTATTTTATAAATAATAAACACATGGGTAAAACCCAAGTTTTTCTGATAATATATTTGTAATAACAAGTGGGACAAAACCCGACTTTTCATTTGTAAGATACTTATAAGAATAAACCCTAATTATTGAAAACATTTCTCCTTTTTAATTAGGTAACGTTTATAGTCACTTTTCTAAGCCTTTAGTGCTCCCTAGCTGGCTTTTATGGGCTTCCTACTAAGTTACCTGAAACACGTGTTTAAAACTTTTTATCAGCAAGAAATACTGGTGAGTGAATCCCAGTTTAATCAAAATGGTTTTATCAGTCTACAGTATTGAGGGAGTTCACGCAATTACATTTGTTTCCAAGTCATATCAATTACCACCCACGGTACTGTCAACCCGACTTGTGGTCATGTTACTCCTCGCAAGGCAGTAACAAATTTTGTATACAAAACCCCAACATACCGACGATAATTGTATCCTTACAAATAATCAATAACTGTTTAATATATAATTAATTAAGTGAGGTTTTGTAAAAACAATTTGCAAAAAGGAGATTACTCCCAAAAAGGTTCACATAAAAGAATGATTACTCACATTGCTATTTCAGATATTTCCCTTGTGACTTCCTGGTTATAATCTAGTTAAATAAACAATGCACACGCGTTAGTATAATAACCCAGATTTACATTAGTTATACCCTCCCCGAGACAGAAACTCCAACGACTACGTCGGGCAGAACCTCGACAGCCGTTACGGAGCACTAGATCAATCGGTCAACGTATCTAATACATAACCGGGGTTATAATACTTACAACGGAGCAGAACTTCGTTAATTAGGGGGATATTATACCCGAGAATAGTGACTACCCTATAGAAATTCGAGAGAGAAAGTTATTTGGGAACGAATTTGAATGAACAGCCGATCGCCTCTATTTATAGGGCTGATCTTGCAGTTCCTCGCGCCCCGCGAAAGATGTGGCAAGGTTTTACGCGGCCCGCGAGGGCCCTAAGGCGGTAACACAGTTGCTGAGTCATCGACACGTGGCGGCACCAGGTGCATTCCTGGTTTTGAGTTGTCGCGGCCCGCGTAGGGGGTAGCCAAGGGCTACGCGGCCCGCCAGAAACCAGTTATTTTTGTTTTTATTTAATTTTTATAAAAATAAAGGTATTCGGGCTCGGTTTTCACATACGGGGTGTATTTTAGGACATATTGGGACATGTTAAATATATTAGGGTGTCGAGAAAATTATTTTGGAGGGTTGTTATACATAAGCACAAATTACTAAGTTAATTAGTTGTAACATTCGTATATAGGAAGAACTATGTAACAAATTATTTACTTCAAGAACATGATAGACAGTTAAATATATTTGTATACAAATTACAAACCCATGAAATACATGGGTAATTCAGAATAAGTAAGATATAAAGTTGGCTTAAAAGGCCTAATTAACATCAAATAAGTTTAGCTAATAATTAAAAAAGATCCATTATTTTCTCTCTAGTCTGTCATATCTAAGGATGAGCAAATGGTAACGGTACGGAATGTTCCGAACCGAAATATTTTCGGTACCGACATTTGGAGTTTTCAGTACCGGTACCATACCGGGTTTTTTCGGTACCGGTACCTATTTTTTGGGATTTTCGGTACCGGTACCGGTTAGTAGCGAGTTCATCCCTAGTCATATCTGACGTTTCTTGCTATGATTGTTATCTAAAACAATAAGTAAAATTAGCTATGGATATAAAATCACATTGTCATCGATATATGCAAATATAATATTCAAGTACTCAACGAAGATGCATGTTGTTTTGGTCAAAATCAGATCAAGGATAATATAACCAAATTTGTAAAGTGAGGTAGAGTGCTTAGGTGATGAACAATGATGAAATGAATGTTAGACGAATAAGGTAATCAAACACAGAGATTTATACGAGGAAAGCCCTTGATCACAAGTAGATCGCCGACATAAAACCTCGGATAGTGAAAATTATCACTATCAACTATATTGCAATTGAAAATAGATTACAACTTCGGATATTGATCAAGTATTTTACAACTGTAAGCTATGAGTGTTGTGAGAGTTCTGGTTCGTAGTGTGTATGTGAAAATGTGAATTGTGAAATTTGTCTACTAACACTTGATCAACCCATTTTGGACTACACTAACAACTAAGCCCGAAAATCATACAAGACCACGTTCAAGCCCCATGACCATTTGTGGAAACAACACGTGCAGTATCTTGAACGAATTATTCCAGAGATTCCAGCTAAGACTCAGTCCACTTCGTCAATAACATGCACATGAATATTAACAAACATCGAGAACAGTTGTTAGAAACCATAAGTAATAATAAGGATCTTTGATCCTCTGAGTCCCTGCACTACCCGATAAGGATAATTGATCGACGCAACACCTCACAATATTGGATCCATAATCATAAAAATCTATGCCCTAACACATGTGTTGCAACCAAACAATATACAAATAATCGTCAATGATTTTCACACATAAATATTTCAGCATTTTAACTACTAAACACACAGGAAATATTAAACTTGTCAAAGTCGTTTAAGATATATAAACTTCATAAGGGTGGTTACCTCAATCGATATGTTCTTGCCTGAGTATATCTTGGAATCTAGTTCAACATAAGATAAATAGACAATGTTAGCAAAGGCTAAGGTTGGATTACAAAATCAATATCATTACATGATAGGATATAATACCCATGCCTGAACTTGAGATAGAAACCCTCACGTACAGTGGTGTGTAACCATTACAAGATAAGTTAAAAACACCAGCAATAATATGTTCCTTTTACTTTAAGTGTTCTTCTTTCTTACAACTAATCACGCCACTTACATTCTAACTAACATTGTATTCAACTTCCACAAGAGGTAAGCTCCCTCAATACTCGTATCAAGTCGTCGCCCTTTTCACCACCAGATGATAAATTCTGCAAAGTATTCCTATCCAAGAAAGCATAAAAAAATCTTTGGCAAACACATGCATACTAATTTTAGCTATATAAAAGATCTTTGATAACAAAATCAAATGACAGAACCCTTCTATGATCTGACTAATCGCAGGAAATTTAGCTCCTTCTTGTATGCCTCATTGATACTCGTATCAAGCCATCGCCCATTTTCTCATCCAACATAAGATTAATTTCTAATATAAAAAAGTAAAAAACGACTGCAACATTTTGAAGGTTAGTTGTTCAATTAAAAAACCTAAACTAACAATGGCATGCTGTAAGACCCTGAGCAACTTGTAAGACCTTAACACGTATTTGACAAAAGTTGCAGCGGAAATTCGTACCATAAAATTTCTTTTCATTATAAGTCTCTTTACATACTTGAAAGTTCGTTTTGAATTAACTCTTTTACAAAATAAAAGCATCACTTGTATTTACCAAACTACATACTACAGCATTCCCGTACAATCTATCTTGTGACTCGGTCTTCGATCGCTAATCCTCATGATGATAATCCGTGATTCGTATAACCTGCACTCACCACATACATTCATAACATTAGTGCACATTATGTATAAACCAGATTCACTTATGTAAACTTCCCATTCCGTTATCTTTCTAACTTTAAGCATTTCATCTGTGTATCTATTCCCCGGTGAGGCTTCAATCATTCTCGAGGCGCACCATTAATAACGTTAATACTCAACGTATCTAAATCATGCATACGTACATTCTTACATACATACATACACATCTACATACGTACATACCTTCCTACATCCCTTCATGCACACATACATAGACATCCACATACGTACATACCTTCCTACATCTTCACGTACATACATACTGTAAGGACCTGCAAAAATACCCCAAAACGACCCGTAAGTGAAAACCCGGACCCCTGAAACCCTAATGTGCATGAAAAACAAAGAAAACAAGATTTCTGGATTTTAGGCGGGCCGCGTAAAACGTAAGCCTAGGCTTACGCGGGCCGCGTCAACTTAAAGTTGACCGGATAAGCGTTCCGGGCCACGTGTCGCACACGTGGCAACCCTACTCATGACACACCAGCCCTACACGTAGGATAGGGGTCCTCGCGGGCCGCGGAAAAGCCATGTTAAGGCTTACGCGGGCCGCGTAAAACTTAAAATGTGACTATAAGTAGCCTGTGCATGGGAATTGCTTCTGTACTCGAAATTTTCATCTCAAAACGTCCATATTCTGCTGAAAACAAGTATTAAGGGGTCACGACGCTGCTACGATACAGGGTATTAACTCGATCACTGCTACGATACAATGTCCGATCGATTGAAACCGATTGATGGATGTTTAAGTGCTGCCCATATTTGGGCTATACTTTGTCATTGGTCGTGAGGGTTTTGATTTCGTGAGCATATCGTAAATGTTGTATTAAGTTACTGACCTAGTTTCGTGTGCATTGTCATTTAAATTAGGTTATCAGACTTATCAGTAGGCTAAACTCTGCCCGACTAAACTTGCAATGTGAGTCATTCTCTTTTTATCAACTGTTTTATTAAATCTCAAATTATTTTCAAAAGTTATAATTACAGCGATTAAGTCGTGGTTATCTTGAATCACTGGCAAGTGGGGTATTGTGCACATTAATAATTTCTCATGGTTTGGTTCTCCAACCTAACAGTGATAATCATCACTACTTGGGTGAAAGGACCCAATAGTGGTATGACCATCGTCACCAGGGTGTGACACGGCGCCATATAAAAATAAGATAGTAGCCATTGTAATCGCTCTTATGCTGTAATTTATAACTAAAGTGTCGTTTTGTTCAACCTGAGTGACTCGCCAGTATTTCCCCGCTGATAAAATATTTTTAAACATGTTTCAGGTGACCTACTGTGAATCAAGGAAAAGTGCTACGGAGGACTAACAAGCTTGAAGTGGTGGCTCAGTAAAATAAATAAACATGTTTTGTAAAACAGGGAATTTCCTCGTGAAATTCCTCTATTGTAAAATTAGGGGTTTGTCCCAAATTATGAAATAAAATAATTGGGCAGTTTCAAGTTTTAAAAGATCATGTTAAACTTCCGTTGTCAACCCAATTAATAAATACCACGGGTTTCTGTCCCGCGGCTCCTGAACCGGGTAAAACCCGGGACGGGGGTCGTGACAGAAAAAGGTGGTATCAGAGCCACTGATTTAAGCCAATTAAGTATTTAGAAATACTTAATTTCTCAACTTGCCATTCTGTGATTCTGTGAAAATTTAACTTGCAAAATATAACTTTCTAATTAGGATTTTGTGTTTTCTCTGTATCTGCTAAACAACATGAATGAGTTGTCTGAAGCTCTTCAGAATCTCAATATCCATTCTGCTGGTATGGAAGTTTCCAGAGACTTTTCCGATTATCTGGCCGACACTGAAGAACCTATGGAATTCCAGGCTCAAGCCCAGGAGAAACCCAAGACAAAGAAGAGAAGGATAATCATAGGCTGGAGACGCGCACGGAGGAAGAAGCCAGCTGCCCAGAGAATTAAAAAGACCGAGAAACCAAAAGACAAAGGCAAGGGAAAGGAGATCGGGGAAAGTTCAGGGCAAGCCCAGGAAATGCCACCGTGGGAGGAATTGGATCGCAAACTGGCAAATTGTGACTTCATTGGACCTTCCAATGAAGACCTCTTCAATTACCCAATTGAATCGAAACTTCCAGTTAATTTGGAACCTGCTATCCCAGATCCCATTGTCAACCACCAACTTCTACTCGGAGAACTGGTGTAAAACCCAGCTTAAATAACGAGATTAATGATACAAAATAAGGATTTAATACTAAAATATCGAGTTTACAAAAGCTTTCAGGATTTTAAGATCATATGTGATCCCAATATTCAAGTTGAAAGCAAATTATCCATTAAACATACAAAACATAACTTCAGGTGTCTACTAGATAACGTTTGAAAACATAGTTCAAGTATCTACATATTTCTAAAACAAAACGGACTCGGGCGTCCGTTTTAGCTGATTCTTTTTCCTACGCGACCGTAATTTAATTACAGACACGTTTATCAACACAATTTGCATAAAAAATATCATTTCAAAAACAATTGTCCTATAACTCGTCTCTTGTTTATTTGACCCATTTGTCTACAAGTTCCATTCATGTATTTTTATCATCATAAACTTTAGGCCAATGCACCCGTTTCTACGTTTACCAAATATGAGCTTTTGCTCCCCTCCTGAGGGTTGCTTATGCAATAGCCATCATGCTTATTTCCAAGAATTTAACCATGCCTTTCGGAATCAGTTGACAAGCGAATGTTCCGAACTATAATCCCTCTACAAGGGCTCATGCTTTTGCAACGGTTTTGCGTGTCCGATACTCGACTTACGCTTGATATATAACCAATCACAAATGATGGTTATTAATTTCTATGTTTGTAAGACAACTTGTTTTGACCCGTTTGGATGCCGAATGGGTGTCACCATTACTAGACACATCCAAACTCTATTTCTAGCACGTGTTTTGACCCGGTTTACTTGTCTATGGCACTCTGTCACTCCCGTGACTTAGCGGTTTTACTTGTTTACCAAATTTCAATATAATAAAATAAGACTAACAATTAAACATAATGTAGCGAACAATAAGTCGCGTACCTTTAGTGCACACCTTTCAAACGCGTATCCCCTCCGGCTTGTCCGCTTGACGATCCGGATTCCTTGCCTAAAGAGTTCAACTCAAAATAAATTTAGAACTCTTTCATACGCCCTAACGCACAATTCTCTATAACAATCGAATCTGCGTTTTCACCCAACTTTTTACATTTTAATCCTCACTTAGGCGTTTTATCAAACACCTAGCGGGTCAGATTTTTACATAATCATAACCAAGTTCATGGCTTGTTATTTTTATCTAAACCAACTTCAATTAGGCATATTTACACATGTTTTAACTTCTATATTTAAGAATTTACCTCTTGGAATTCAGATTACACTAAAACAAGAATCACAATCCTAGTGTTCATCAAGTTTCTACAAACTTATTAGTCACCTACATTGGTGATTATAAACCTTACAAGCCTCATGCAAGATTTTGATAAGAAATCATCTAGGGTTTATCCCTAGACACCATATTACTTCTAATTTCACCCATGCAAGACATAATCAAGCTCAATTTCAGTTCTTCACAATTAACCAAGAATTTGAGATGAATCAAAACATCAAGATTTTACATACCTTATGATCCCTTCAACTAGGTGATCATTAATTTGTGCTTGAAAATCGATTTGGACTTGATTATGACCTTCAATTTATCAATTTTGTGGAAGCTAGGGTTTGGTGAGGAGCTTGTTTCGCCCCTCCTGCGTTTCCTGGTCGACCAGACACACTTCTTGTGTGTTTGGTGTGTTTTAACTTGTTTTAATTAAATTAAGTTTCAAGTTATACAACATAAGTCCCTCCACTTTTATTTAGTTTATATATTTTGACACTTTAGATTCATTCATGCTTTAAAACAAGTTAACTAACTAACTAGGTTGTTTATTTCCTAATTAGCTCATTCTCGCTTATTTGTACTTTATATGATTCTACTATAAAGTTTTATAGATTTCGGGGTGTTACAAGTCCACCCCCCTTAAAAGGGATTTCGTCCCCGAAACCTGATTACGTACCGAATAACGTAGGGTAGAGTCGTTGCATCTCCTCCTCGGATTCCCATGTGGTATCCGAACCTTTCCGGTGTTCCCATTTGACTTTTACTTGATTGATTTCTTTATTCCTTAATATTTTTACTTTGCGATCCATAATTGCAATGGGCTTCATCACATAGTTAAGTCTATCATCCACCTCGATGTCATCATAGTGGATATAGGTTGTTTCATCCGCTAAACATTTCCGAAGATGTGACACATGAAATGTGCTATGAATTCTGCATAATTCCACCGGTAATTCGAGGCGGTATGCTACCTTCCCCACTCGTTCGACAATTGTAAATGGCCCAATAAATCTTGGGCTTAATTTTCCTCTCTCTCTAAATCGAATAACCCCTTTCCATGGGGATACCTTGAGCATGACCTTGTCGCCAACCTGAAACTCGATCGGTCTTCGCCTTTTGTCCGCGTACGACTTTTGTCTATCTTGTGCCGCTTTCAAGTGTGCTCGAACCACCTCAATCTTTTCATTAGTGGCTCGAACTATATCTTTGTGAGCGAGTTCACGTGGACCCACCTCACCCCAACACACCGGGGTCCGGCACTTCCTACCGTAAAGCATTTCATACGGTGCCATCCCGATACTAGCATGGTAGCTGTTGTTATATGAAAATTCGACCAATGGTAGATAAACATCCCAACTGCCTCCGAATTCGATTATACATGCCCGTAGCATGTCTTCCAATGTTTGTATTGTTCTTTCACTCTGTCCATCCGTCTGAGGATGGTACGCAGTGCTAATGAACAATTTTGTTCCCATTTGCTCTTGGAAATCTCGCCAGAAATTTGAAGTGAACCGGGTATCCCTATCGGACACGATGGATACCGGTACTCCGTGGCGTGCCACTATCTCATTAGTGTAAACCTCCGACATCTTTTCTGACGTATAAGTCTCACGTATTGGAATAAAGTGAGCACTCTTTGTCAGTCTATCAACAACTACCCATATTGCATCAAATCCGCGGTTCATCCTCGGTAGTTTGGTTAACATGTCCATTGTAATATGTTCCCATTTCCAAACCGGAATTTCCAACGGTTGAAGCTTACTGTATGGTTTTTGGTGTTCCGCCTTGACTTGTAGTCATGTCAGGCACTTCTCCACGTATTTCACTACATCTCTTTTCATTCCGGGCCGCCAATAGTTTTGTTTCAAGTCGTTATACATATTGGTCACTCCCGGATGGATGGAGTAACGGGATTTGTGAGCTTCATCTAGTAGAAGCTTTTTAACTCCACAAGTGTTAGGAACCCAGATTCTGTTGAAACGTATTTTCAAACCATGATTGCCTTCTTCAAGATCTTTAAATTGGCCGACAATTCTTTCCTTTTTCCAGTTTTCTACCTTCACTGCTTCAACTTGTGCTTCTCGGATTCGTTCCAGTAAGCCCGAGGTCACAATAAGCTGCATTGATTGTACCTTTATCGGGGCATAATATGTCTTTCGGCTTAATGCGTCTGCTACTACATTGGCTTTCCCGGGGTGGTAATGTATTTCACAATCGTAATCCTTGACCGTTTCCAACCACCGCCTTTGCCTCATGTTTAATTCCTTCTGATCGAAGAAATATTTCAGACTTTTATGGTCAGTGAAGATTGTACATTTTACCCCATACAAATAATGTCTCCATATTTTTAAGGCGAATACTACTGCTGCTAACTCCAAATCATGAGTCGGGTATTTCTTTTCATGGATCTTCAGTTGTCTCGAGGCGTAGGCTATGACCTTGCCTCGTTGCATTAAAACACATCCGAGCCCCGAATGCGACGCATCCGAGTAGACCACCATGTCATCAACTCCTTCCGGTAACGTTAGCACCGGAGCGTGAGTTAACTTTTCTTTGAGTGTTTGGAAGGCTTCCTCTTGTTCGATGCCCCATACAAACTGTTCCTCTTTGCGAGTCAATTTGGTCAATGGTAAGGCAATTTTGGAGAAATCTTGTATGAATCTCCGATAATATCCCGCGAGCCCTAAAAAGCTTCAGATTTTCGAGGGATTCATTGGAGTGTTCCATTTTGACACGGCTTCTACTTTTGATGGATCCACTAGTACCCCGTCGGCACTAATGATATGCCCGAGAAACTGCACCTCCCGTAACCAGAAAGCGCACTTTGAAAATTTTGCATACAACTTTTCTCGTCTGAGTGTCTCTAACACTTCTTGCAAATGGTAAACATGCTCGGCTTCATTCTTCGAATACACTAAAATGTCATCGATAAATACGATTACCGACTTATCCAGCATAGGTTTGCAAACCCGGTTCATGAGATCCATGAAAGCCGCGGGTGCATTAGTCAACCCAAAGGGCATCACAAGGAACTCATAATGCCCGTACCACGTACGAAAGGCCGTCTTCGGTACGTCTTCCTCCTTGACTTTCAATTGGTGATAACCCGATCTGAGATCAATCTTTGAGAACCAACTTGCTCCTTGTAGCTGGTCAAACAAGTCATCAATTCTTGGAAGTGGGTATCGATTTTTCACCGTGAGTTTGTTTAACTCCCGGTAGTCGATACACATACGCATACTACCGTCCTTCTTCTTCTTCACGAATAGTACTGGTGTGCCCCACGGGGACACACTCGGTCGGATAAACCCTTTGTCGAGTAATTCTTGGATTTGAGACATCAATTCTTGTAACTCCGACGGCGCGAGCCGATACGGCGCCTTGGCCACAGGTTTTGCGCTCAGAATCAATTCGATTCCGAACTCTACCTCCCGTTCTGGTGGTATTCCCGGTAAGTCTTCCGGGAACACATCTTCATAATCGCATACCACTGGCACATCTTCAATTTTGAGGGATTCCTTCTCCGATTCACTTGCGTATACCATATATGCCTTGCATCCATGTTTCATGAGTTTGTGAGCTTCTAGCATCGTGCATATCACCGGCTTACCCCCTTTTTCACCGTATATCGTAACGTGCTTTCCGCTAGGAGATGTCAGTTTTATTTCCTTTCAGAAACATGCCACCTTTGCGTGGTATCGGGACAGCCAATCCATACCCACGATCACTTGAAATTCTCCCATCAATATTGGGATCAAGTCTATTGTGTATTCTTCGTCGTCAATGCTTAATTTACAAGTTTCACATACATCACAGACGATAAAACTCTTGTTATTACATATCTCTACTTCTAAAGGCATAGGTAATTTTGTTAGAACAAATGAAGGATGTCGAATAAACCCATACGAAATAAAGGTTTTGTTCTCACCCGTATCAAATAATATACGCGCAGGAATCGAGTTTACAGCAAATATACCTGAAACCACTTCGGGTTCAACTTTTGCTTCTGCGGCAGTCAAGTGGAAAGATCTAGCCTTTGCTTTCGGGGCTTCACCTTTCGTGTCTTGCCCGTCTTTCTTTCCCACTAATTCCGAGCATTCCGATTTCTTGTGACCCGGTCGATAACAATTGTAGCAAACCGTCACTTTTTCCGGGCATGATGAAGCCATATGCCCCGTTTTCCGACATACGGGGCAAGGCTTATCCTTGAAGCAACATTCGCCCCTATGACCCTTTCCACAGATTTTGTAATTTGGTGACCCGCCTTTTACATCTGATTTCTTCCATGTTTCGTTCATTCACGCTTTCTTGGTAGGGCTCTGATTGACATTTTGGGCCCTCCGTTCACCTCGTTCAACCCGCTTTCTCAATTCGATCTCCCGTTCCCGAGCAACATTTATGATCTCGGTAAGGGTCTCGTATTTTGAAGGAGTCATAAACTCCCTATACTCGGTGCTCAACATATTGTAATAATAATATATCTTCTGTTCTTCGTTTGTTATCAGTTCATCACAAAACTTCATTTTATCCATAAACGTTCCCGTGATCTTGTCTATGGACTCACCCTTGTGCCTGAGTTGCATGAACTCTTCCTTGATTCGATTTATGACCGCCTTGGGACTGTGGTGTTTAAGAAAGGGCGTCTTAATTTCTTTCTTTTTGTTATCCCATGTCATAGTCTTGGCTGCTTCGCTTCCAATTTCTTTCTTTTTGTTATCCCACCAGTCTTTCGCTTGACCCCTTAATTGACCCGTACCATAAGCTACGTAGTCATCTTCATCACAATGGGTCCTCTCGAATACCCCTTCGATATCGCTTAGCCATCGCTGGCATACGATTGGGTCAACCTCCCCATTATAGACTGGCGGTTTGCACGCCATGAACTCCTTGTATGTACAAGGCTTTCGTCCTCCGGACTTTTCCTTTGCTAAATTGGCATTATCCTCTAATTTCTTGATTCTTTCCTCAACCACTGATAGTACCGTGTTCTGGATCTTATCGATGAAACCCGACAAACTATTTTCGATTGCCTTTCCAACCTCCTCGGCAATCACTTCTCTTGTTTGCTCGGTGACTCTCGGCACCGCATCATCGTTACCTTCATCCGCCATCTTTAATACTGAAATGTTTACATTGACCGTTAAACATTTCATTTATAATATATGATTTACTTGTTTTGGTTTAATCAAGTTCATAACTTGATTCGACCATTCTTGTTTAATGCATTTCCCGTGTTTGAGTGAATCTACACACTCTTTTCGTGCATATCTGTTCATGTTTCATTTCTATATTCTCTAAATCTATTTAAAACAATTAACACTTACCGGATGTTTGATCAAGCTTGAACCGAACACACTTTATTGACAACCCTTAGCTCTGATTACCAACTTGTAAGACCCAGCTTAAATAACGAGATTAATGATACAAAATAAGGATTTAATACTAAAATATCGAGTTTACAAAAGCTTTCAGGATTTTAAGATCATATGTGATCCCAATATTCAAGTTGAAAGCAAATTATCCATTAAACATACAAAACATAACTTCAGGTGTATACTAGATAACGTTTGAAAACATAATTCAAGTATCTACATATTTCTAAAACAAAATGGATCAAGTGCGGAAGCTTT
>JARYGA010048657.1:0-39906 GCA_030545235.1 Helianthus tuberosus
CCCAAACATGTGTGCGAAGATTAGTGGGGGCTTCCCATGTGTCGACTAGTCGTGTTTGTACGTGCCTTTCTTGATCCAAGGACCGTAGCGAGTGTGAGTGTACGTAGGTTTTACGTACGTGCCCTTCAATCCGAGGACGGTGAAAAGTAGTTTAATAGTAATGATAGTACGAGTAGTTATTCAATCCCATTCCCAACCCACCGGGAATCCCATGCCTTAAGAGTGTGAACTCACCTCGGTTGCTCGGTTTGACTCTCAAAAGTAGCTAACAGTCAAGGTCGGTCGATCACGTCCTAGTATGATTTACCAGTTAGTCATTTAGTGATTTTCAAATAGAGCACAAAGTTCCTACACGTATCTATCACATAGCACGCATTACTTTAACTGTTTATGCCCATATATACTTCCCATCCATTCCCCACTCAAAATCAAACATACGATAATGCGCATAACATATATAACATGTTAGATCATTTACAGATAGCATACTCGACATTTAGACACGCGAGTCACAACTTATGTCTTTTCAGCATTTATATTCAAAACCGGCTGTTTTCGGACATTTTAATAAAATGGTTAAATTATTCCAAAAATTCCCAAATTTTTACAGGGTGTCTTAAATGTACCAAAAATTATTGTGTAAAAATGTCGGGGTCCAGTTCGTTATCAGTGATTTATAGAAATTCGTTTACCGGTACTACAATCAGATTTACTACATTCTGATTGCAGTTTACGGAATAATTCGTCTAAAATTCCTCGGAAGTCCATTTGACAAAATTCCAATTCGAGGGTCACAAATACATCAGTGAACAGCTATGGTATGAATTTTAGGGGCTGGTTCAATTCAGGTTTCAAGTTACGACCGAAAACGTACAGCCCATTTTACTGCAGTAAAAATCAGCCTTAGCTGCTGTCACGAAAACAGACTTTTAAAATAGTAAACGACTTCAAAAAAATACGATTCCAGCGCCATTTTCTTCGTTTTTCGAAAAGACCCGATTTAGGCTTCAGAAATTCCGTTTTTCGATTTGTTAAAGTCTGTTTACAGCCTGTTGAATGCGGCTGAAAAAGTACATCAGAATGCTGTTTCGTGGTTTAAGCATTACTAAATCGCATCAACGAGTGTCCGAACAATGGATTTAACAAGAAACCAACAATCAAACATCAAGTATGATTTAACCAACCCTCAACCTACAAGATTTCGCTTCATAATTCATACCTAAGTAAACTTTTATGTAACTTTAATATTTCTTTAATTTTGTTTAACATCTTCTAGTCTTTTGTTCTTTTAGTGATTTAAACAACACATCATACTACAAATCATAATTTTGAACAAGATGTAACAAGTTAAAATGAGACTTACTACTTTCTTATAGCTAGTGATGAATCTAATGCAAAGTGATGAGAAAATGGTGGTGAAAAAGACTAGAACAAGCTCCTTTGATGGTCCTTCAAGGTGTAACCTCCATTGATCCTTCTAAGCTTTGAGTGAAATGTGTAAAATGAAGAAGATGATGATGTGTAAGGGTGATGGTGGTTTCGGTTGTGTGTGTAAACCGAATAGAGAGAGAGAGAGAGTAGATTGATGTGAGGGTTGAGTGGAGTGTGAAAATTGTGAAGTTATGTAGGGTATGGAGGAGATCTTGTAATATATATGCTCCATACTCCTAATCTTGCATCTTATATTTTGTTCACTTCCATAAGCAAGCAATCCAATTAAAATATTAAAGTGAATGTAATGAGATATGGGGGGGGTGGGTCCTTGTGACCGTAGGAGGGCATGGGGGGGGGGGGGGGGTTATGTGTAACATTTAATGGATAGTTAATAAACATTGGTTCAAGTTCAAGTAATAGTTACATGTATTAGTTAGTATATTTCTAGTGGGTGTTATGGTAAACGGGGATCATGACTAGCAAAAATAATTAAATAATGTGTTTGATAAATATTTGTTGTCCCGGGTAATGTCCGGTTGTTCGGTCGGATACTTTTCCGTTAAGGTGTTTAATTAATCAGTAAAGTGTCCTACATATATATTTTTGTAACGCAATTTATTCCTAACCCATAGGAAAACATACCGGACTATTTAGTAACTTTTCTGTATACTACTAGTATGCTAGTACGCACATGTAAGTATAACACAGTAATCAGAGAGCAGTTAAATGATTCAGCACAGTCATCAAGCACTTTAATTATCATTTAATAAATTGTACTGATTACATGAAATTTTGAGGGTTGTCACATATGATATATGAACTTGAATTACGCTTATTGATGTTAAATAAATCTGAATATTTGAAGAATTTATGTGTTTATGATGTATTGCCATGATTTTTGAAAGACTTGGTAGGAATGTGCTTAATATGCTTGACATTGTGCTAGTTAAGTAGTACGCACAAAATGTGTTCGATGAAATGCTTGAGCTGAATTGGCTATGTATGAACATGAGGAATTGAAGTATTGATGGTCTAATGATGGCATGAAACATAAATGTGAGTAATGAACGTTAGGGTGAATGATGTAAATGTGCGTAAGTGATATATAACGCAAAAGCTAAACGCGTATGTGATGCACCTTATAGGGTCGAAGAAAGGAGGGGAATCAAGCCAAACAAGGGCAATAGGAGCGTACGACTTCGATAAGTTCATATGAACTTCGCTTATGTAGAATATAGATTTTATGTTAGTTCTTATGTAGACAATCGTTTGATGATTTATGCAGGAATTTATAGTAAAATGTCTTAAAGTGAATTGATAGTAGAAAATGGGAAAAGTCTAATGATGACCCGCACGAATGGGTCAAAAGTATGAGAATGAAGTTGTTCTTAATGATGTATTGACCCGTAGTTAAACGGGTCAAATAAGAGGAAATTGTCATGAAGTTAAGTTAGCTAATCTTTGACTTTTATAAGTCAAATTAGTGAAGTATGAAATTGACACGGGTCGGATGAAAAATGATGATTGATGATGATGAAAATAAGATGGTGCAATATCCGTTAAACGGAATTGTCATGTAAGAAGTTCGAATGATGTGATGCAAAGATGTAATGACCCGGTAACGGGTCAAATAACGAAGAAAAGCAAGTTGTATTAGTGATATGTTTTAACTGAACTAACATGTAAGTTTATGTTATGGATGTAGGTAAATCTCATGCTTAAGGTTGGCGACTTGGAACGAACACACCACAAGGCCGAATGCGCTTCCGATATCAAGAATGTGTCAAATGGGTCAAAACTTGAGTTTCAAAGAGTTTTTTTTTAAGTTAAAATTGTATACTCATGTTATTTTGTTATTAGGCTAATGGTAGATGTAAATTTGGTTGCATGAATATGAATTCGAACCATAAGACGAATGTTCAAAGTATATATCCTTGGCATGTAAATCATTAAAATGTATCGTTTTGATCCTTTGGCGGGTTTGGGAGTTTCAGTCGCGAGTTTGTCTCCCTAATATCTAGTGTTCTTGTTTGTTGATACGATTATTTGAACCGTCTGGGAAAACAATTGGTATCAGAGCTGAGGCTCGTTGAATACACGTTTTTCACGGAACAACTCGTAAAGGTGTTTATCCGTTTGAAGATCAAAGCTTGTGAAGGATCGTTCAAAACCGTGTCGTCTCCGTTTGCAAGAAAGAAAAGAAAAGGTCACGTCTAGTTCTTGACGTTTGTTATTATTATGGACAAAAAACATTAAACAAAAGTTATTTTTGTTGTTGTTGTTAGTGCATCACAAGGAAAAAAGAAGTTGTCTTCTTTGGAGTTTGCGTCGATCAAGAAAAGAAAATATCCTTATTTGTTTGTTTTGAAAGTTGAGTCAACGAAAAAATAACGGATAGTTTATTTTGTCATCTTGGAATTCACGCAAGTCTTAAAGAAATAAGGAAGAATAATTATTGTTTTTTTGTTGACGATATATTTTGGTGCTGCTGTTAAAACGAGAGAATAAGAAAAAAAAATCAAATATTTTGTTTCTTTTTACTTGTTGATCATTGTGAGGTAGTTTGATCGAGAGCAAATTAGGTTTAGATTTGTTTATATGCTGAAATAAATCTGAAGGCAAACCATGGCCGATGATAAAGATGGGAATCCAGGGAACTCAGGAACCATGAAAGAATCGATGGGTGGTTTTTTTTTGTAGACACCGAAGTTCACTACGACCAACTACGCAGCATGGTCAGTTATGCTGAAACATGTTTTGGGAGCGAACAATTTGCAAGATGCGATTGATAAAGAAAAAGGACAGGGAATTGAAGAAAGAAAGAAGTTTATGGCCTTAGGTGTCATATTCCAGACCCTACCTGAAGACGTGATGCTTCAGATGGCTAAGTATTCAAAACCAAAAGATACTTGGGAAGCGCTAAGAGTTCGTTATCTTGGTGCAAAAAGAACGCAAAAAGCTCGTATTCCAATGCTAAGAAGCGAGTTAGATGGATTAAAGATGAGTGAGATAGAAAGTATTGATGAATATGTAGTGAAGCTGGGTGGAGTACAATCAAAGTACAAGAGCTTGGGAGCAACCTTCGAAGAAGAGGTCGTGGTGAGAAAATTCTTGAACTCTATGGCGGATAAATATTTACCTCTTGTTTCTTCGATCGAGCAATTCGCATATATCGAAAAAATAGTGTTTGAAGATGTGGTTGGACGTTTGAAGGCATGTGAAGAAAGAAACAAGTTCAAGAATGTGAATGAAAGTTCATCTAAAAGTCAGCTTATGTTCACCCATAATGAAAGGAAAGTTGAAAACTACAGAGGACGTGGTAGAGGACGTGGAAGATACAACGAACGATGAAGAGGTAATCCAAGATGGAATAATGAATGTGAAAATAAGAATGATGAACATGGTGAAGATAAAAAAAAGAACCCTGAAGAATGGCAAGACAGAAGAAAGAACTTGAGGTGCTACAACTGTGATAAGATTGGGCATGGTGTGCATTCGGTGCGATATGTTTTTATTAATATTTTGAGCCCATTTTACACATTAGTCAAGTTTTCAATTTATAAAACAAGATATTCTACTAACACTAAACACACACTTGGGCAAGTGCACCCATCGTGAGCGTAGTATAGCGTTGGTAAGATACCGAGGTCGTCCAAGGACACAAGAGCTTTTAGTACCGGTTTATCCTCAACGTCTAATCAATCTAAATTTTTGAGAAAAGGTTTTGAAACATAAAAGTAAAAACTAAAAATGCAAAGATAAATAAAATAAAAACAGATAGACAAGATAGAATCACTTGGATCCGACTCGTCTTTAATGTATCCTTTGATGATTTTCGTACTTTCGGACTTTTTAAGAGATTATCTTAGTTATAGTAGTAGGCCCCTCTTTTGAAGGTGACGTTACCCTCAACCCAGTGGTTTGAGTCAGCAGGGATACAAACCCAAAGGGTCGGAATATTAAAAGACAATTAAGTTACTTATTAATGGGAAAAGTGGTAGGTCCCTCTTTTGAAGGTGACGTTACCCTCGGCTAAGTGGTTTGAGTCAGCAAGGATACAATCCCAAGAAGCCGGTTTAAAGTATTAATATTAGTTTACATATGAGGGGTTCAAGCTATTCGCACTCCCGCCATCCAATACTAGTGGGTATTGAAGGAGGTCCTAGAAAGCTTGAACCAGGTCCTTGCAGGATCTATACACTGAACAAGGCAAGAACCTTACCAAACCATTCCCCTAACCCCTGACCAGGTAGTCAACATGCCTTTATATAGACCGTAAATACATGAATGATGCAATCTTTTACTTTATATAGACAGTAAAGTAACCTCAAGACACCACGGAAAAATGATAAGAAAAATTCACCTTCAACATAAGAAACTAGTTATTAAAGTCATTTATACAAACCCAAATAAAAAGTGCCGAAAGATTAAAAATCAAAAGTAATACAATAAAGACTTGTCTTCACCAAGTGTTGTAAGAGGCTTAACCAAACATGCCCTTTGATTGAAAAGAACCCTTACAATCAATCTTGGATCCTGAGACTACTACACACTCTAAAGATGGATGGTGGATGATGGTGGTGGGTGTTGGTGTTGTAGTGGTGGCAAAGTGGGAGAGTAGTGGTTTTCCAAGGGATGCCTTTCAAGTGAACCAAGCACCCCAATTTATAGCCTGCACAGAACTCTGGGCCAGGCCCCGTGCCCGCTGGGCACGCCCCGTGGCCAGCCTTTTCTCTTCCTTCATTAATTGCAAGTGTCAGCAGAGGGCCCCACACGACCCCTTGTCTCCTGGGCACGGCCCCGTGGTCAACTCTTATCTGTACTATCAAGATTCTGCGTATCTTTGCGTTGACCACGCCCCGTGCTAAGCTGGGCATGCCCCCGTGGTGGGCGTGGAAGCTTCTACATGTTTGTCTTTTGTGCAGGTGTCTGACCACGCCCTGTATTCACCTAGGCACGACCACGTGGTCAGTCTTCTGTTTCCTTGTTTTGCTTTTGGGGATGCTGCCAGAGGATCAGGCATGTCACATTTATTCCTTCTCTTTGTATTTATGTTGGTTTTGGCTGCTTATTTGTTCCTTTTGTTCGTTTAAGCTCATTTGGTCCTATAAATTCAAAAGGAAGAAAGAAACACACTTTTTCCAACATTAGTACTAAAAAAGGTTAGTTTTATACCTTATTTGATGTAATTTATATGTTGCATTTTTCATACATCAAATATCCACATACTTGAATCTTTGTTTGTCCTCAAGCAAAACTCTTTAATATGTGGCTTTACACACCCAAATGGAAGAGGTAGAGGAGACGTTTTGGGCTCATCTTGATTGTCGGGAATTTAAGATCTTTATTGGGTTTTATTTTTATTTTATTTATAATCCTATTCATAATGATTTATTTAGAACGATTTATAATCCTATTTTTATTTTATTTATAATCCTATTCATAATGATTTATCACATACCTCCTGGGAGATCACTCAACACTCGGCCGAAGATGTATTTTTTTGAAACACTCGAGACCAGCATGGAACTTACTTCTACCATATGCTTGCCAAGCTATCAAACCTCCTCCTTTTTAACTATAAACCTTCGTAAATATCAAGAGGACTTGGGGAAGGGTTAGGCTTGGGCTAAGGGTAGGTGGTTTTGGTTAGTGGTTAGCAAAAATGGTGAAAAGCGTAAAAAGCGTCGGTCGTCGTAAAACTTTTTGTTTTGTGACTTTTATTCAAACTAAGCACATTCAAACAAGATTTCTTTGAGAAACTTGTTTGTTTATTGCAAGACTTTCATTTTTTTTTCATGTCACAAGATAACCGAGCTTTTTACTAAAACAAAGGAGTTTGAAAAGAAAAAGGTTTTGGTAGGTAAATGGTGTTTGTTTTGTGGGGTTTGAAACAAAAAGGTTTAGGGTCAAAGGAGTTAACTAGGGGGATTTTGGGTAGGTAAAAAAATAAAAAATAATGGTGTTGAAAGGAAAATGAGTTAGTCATAATGCCTCCATCATTTACTTACTTGGATTCAAGTTGGTAAGGACCGGGAATGTATCATCGTGTCAAGTTCTAGAGTCGTAAAAACCAAGCGGCTATTCACACAAGAAACGAAAAATGAGCATTTAGTTTAAAGATATATGTATGTATGCTCAATAAAGGCTCAAAACTCACTTGTTGTGGGAATAGGTTTATAATGTGATCAAGTATAATCAAATTTTAATTAGATATATCATGCCTTTTGATAATTTTCTTATTTGATTCTTTTTATCACGACTCTATCGGTTGTAAATTTGTAAAAATTTAACCTTTTTAGAACTTGTTATTCCCGAATTAAACCAAGACAAGTAAAAAAAATAATGAAAATTTTTGAAAAAAATTGGAGTGATTAGCGGTTCCAATAGAGTTTTGTGTAAGACTTGTTATTAGGACTTGAAAGATTCAAGGTTTTAGCCTCCCCCCCCCCCCGGCACTTAGATTACACATTGTCCTCAATGTGTCCCAAAAATAAGTTTTTAGGTTGACTGAATGTGTAAAAGCGGTTGAAAAACAAGTTTTTTGTGTTACTGGGTGTCTGGCCACGGCCCCGTGTGGTCCGGGCACGGCCCCGTGGTCAGATTGCCAGTATTAAAATGTAACAGAAAGCTGACCACAGGGCATGTTCAGCGAGCACGGCCCGAGGCCAGTTACCTGAACTGGGACTTTTTTCTGCTGAGCCTGGGCACGAGGCCTGTTGGGCTAGGCACGGCCCCGTGCTGAACTGTAATGCTGGAAAAGTTGTCGGAAGGCTCTGTTTTCGTGCATGGAGTGTGGTTTTAACGTTCCCTTGGCAACCTCCATCTTTTCGAGTGTGATTTATTCCTGGAAAGTAAAACTAAACTAGAAAACATAAAAGTTAAACTAAACTAAAAACTACGGATAGTTCCGCGGAATGCCTCCATGGTGCGCCACGTTTATAAGGGTCCTTGGCTAGACCCAAAGTCAGTCGTATGTTACTCGAGCGGGATATCTCGCATCCCGTGTTGCACCGTCGGAGAGCGTTATCCAAGCTTGAGTCTATGACATCCATGTAGTTGATCGGGTCGTCCTCTACTATTTTTCCAACCCTGAATTTCATCTCCTTGTCTCCAACCCTCAGTGTTAACTTCCCATCACTCATATCCACCGTGGCACGAGGGGTGGCAAGGAATAGTCTTCCTAGAATGAGTGGAACTTCGGTGTCTTCCTCCCTATCGAGTATGACAAAGTCAGCCAGGAAGACAAAGTCTTTGACTTTTACCAATAAATTCTTAACAACACCTTGTGGGTGTTTGATAGACCTATCGGCGAGTTGTATGCTCATTTTTGTGGGGCTCGTCTTACCTAGTCCGAGTCGGTCAAACATTGATGCAGGCATGAGATTGATGCTAGCCCCAAGGTCGGCTAGTGCATTTCGTATGGGTGATCCCCCAATGGAACAAGGGATGGTGAAGCTTCCGGGGTTGATTTTCTTTTTTGGGAGTTTGTTGAGGACTACGGCAGAGCATTCTTCACTTAGATTGACCAATTGCAATGTTTCAATCTTTCTTTAGTGGGTGAGGAAGTCTCTCATGAATTTTAAGTACTTTGGCATTTGAATGAGGACTTTCACAAAAGGAAGATTGATATGTAATTGTTTTACTAAGTTTATGAATTTTATGAATTGCTCGTCGGTCTTTTGGCGAAGTAACTGACCGGGGTAGGAAACCGAGGGGTTTTTGGTAGGTTCGGAATTTGGTGGAGGAGTTGTTTCCTTGTGGGTTGGGGGTGAAGTCGTGTTTTGGATGGGTAGATTATTATTGGTTGAGGGTAGTGGGGTTTCCTCGGGGCCTACGGTCCGGTTTCTTAGTGTTATGAGGTGTACTTGGGCCTTTGGGTTCGTTTCGGTATTGCTAGGTAATGCACCTTGTGGTCTCTCGGAGAAATTTTGGGCTAGTTGACTTAGTTGTTTTTCAATGTTTTAAATAATAGCTTGTTGATTTCTAAAGTTTGATTCCGCTTGTAGGAATCGATCCGAGTACCTTCTTTCGGTTTCGGAGACGAGGCGTGTAACGAGGTCTTCAAGCCTCTCCCGTCCACCTTGTTGTTGAGTGAAATTTTGTGACTCATTTCTTAGTTGTTGTTGAAATTTTGTTCATTGATTTTGATTTTGTTGGTTACTACTATTTCTGGGCTCCCTCCAACCAAGGTTAGGGTGGTTACGCCATCCTTGGTTGTAGGTACCCGTTGGGGGACCCGACGGTCTAGGTCTATTATCAATGTAGTTTACCATTTCCGTTTGATTTTCCATTTATTTCATACAACTCCAATTTTCATGTGGCCCACCACACCCTTCACAAGCCATAACCGAGGGCGTTCTTGCCATTTCTAACTTTTTGATTTTTAAAGATAGGGCCTCGATTTGGGCTTATAAAGAGGTGTTCTCATCTATTTTATGGGATAAAGAGGTAGAAATATATATATTTTCTAAACTTAATCTTAAAAATATATATCATTTTTGAGATATATATGACAGAATATTTATTTTTGCCAAGTTAAGTTATAGATATTTTGCTATAAAAATTCTCTTAAAATACGAATATCTTAAGAACATAAATTTGGTGATTTTTAGTAATCTAAAAATAATATTCCGGAAAATTAGATATAAGATTAAATATCAAGTACTTATTGTATACAAGAAAATACGTATCTTCATATGTATAAATACACACCGGAATACACCACCAATACTTGGCAAAATACCGTATACAAATACACAACTACAAGCATACCCATACTTTGGAAAAATAATCATGAAAGGAATACACAATGAACTAAGTTGAAAATATATTATATTTAACAATATTCCAAATAATTGGAATAAATATAATTTGAGTTAAAATATTCCTATTTTAACTAATACTTATATAATTTGGAATTATATAATGTACGTCCAACTTATAACTCAAAGTACCCCAAGAATTCCAAAATAAGTCTTTTATAAATGAATAAGACTGAGAGTCGTTACACGTGTCACACCCCGACCACGCAAAACAACAAGACGTGGCGGAAACGTCGGGGAGTGTTGTAACAGAATCATTGTTTCACAACCATGGATCAAATAATTTTGTTTTATTGAATCATTGAACTCATTGTTCTATTACAAATTAGATAAATACAAATATCATCTTTCAAGTTTTTAAAGTCGCTAAGGCACGAGTCCATCCTAAGCGTAGCATGTATCAACAATCATCACAAAGCAGCACCTGAAACATGTGTAAAAATAGGTACGTCAGCATAAAAATGCCTGTGAGATACATAGGTTTTATTGATTTTAGGATTCATGACATATAAGTTTAAAGAAAAAGAATGTTTAAGAAAAGTAGTCATGATCCTTGAAAAAGGTTTTATTTTATAAATCGTTTATAAGAAATCAGATGGTATAAAATAATAATACATAGGAAATTAAATAAGTAAGTAGAATAAGTTTGTTATAAAAATATATTGTTTGAAAAAAACAATATTTTGATAAAAAGATTCATAGTATATATAAAAATATACTTTGGTTTTAAGAAAGTCGAATAAGTAATATATTAAAATATATTTCAGTTCCAATATTGTTAACCCAAGTGTACTAAATAACAACACGGTATGTAATGTGATGAAAGCCCTTATATATAAGAAGTACCAGCGGCGTATCTACCATGTTTTCATCACATTACACCCGTCCTGTTATCTAAACACTAATCCAAAAATGAGTCGTTAAATAAATAGTATATTAAATATACTTTAGTTGATAAGAAAATAATAATTTTCAGTAGTATATCAAAAGTATACTTTGGATTTATAAATAACATATTAAACTATGCTTTGGTTTCATAAATAACATATCAAATTATGCTTTGGGTTTTATAAATAACATATCAAAATATGCTTTGGATTTGATAGATAACATATCAAAATATATTTTGGTTTGTTAACAAAATATATATATGTTGGTTTTGTACAATACCACACATGAGAGTATATCAGACTATACTTTTGGGAGTATATCAAAATATACAATAAAAGTGTGATTTAAGAATTCATTCAGACCTAGTGCATCAAAATACACCTTTGAGACTATAGGAATACCACGAAGGCAATCCCTATTTGGATGGAGAAATAAATTGGTTTCAGACATTCCTTGACAACAGGAATGGGGTGTCAAATCCTATAACGCTATATCATACTACCAACCGGTCTGGTGAACAAAATAAGTACTATTCCAAACATTAATTTTATAATCTTTGAAAAATTAGATTTTAAACCATAGACAATCATTCAGTTTGTAAAAAGGTAAGTACAAATATGTATAGTCAATTATACTTTTGAAAACATGAAAATAACAGATAGGTACACATGCTTCACCCCAAAATAGTTTGAAAACAGTAAAAGAGGGGACTATGTACTCACTTGAGAGTGCTTAGAAGTCTGAACAACTACCAAGAAAGCTAGAGGAGTCCCGGAAATCAAACGGTACCTAAAATAGGTAACTACATAAATAATCCAGACCTAAATCGGAAGATCGGATAGGATGAGGTCTCGTAAACCAAATGAGTGTGGGATCTCATATGATATGGTTTAACAAGGCCTACATACTAAATTGAAACATAACCTAAGTGCTTACGACCCATCACGACCCGTTTAGGTAGCTTGCGCTACTTTAACGCGTCGTTCGCGTAAAACGCGTTCGGACCACCTAACTAGTCCTACGACAAGTATCATATGCCCTAACATTGTGTAATTATGTTGCATAATCATTTAAATGACAAAAGTTTGGGTTACATATGCTTAAATATCAATTATGCATGAAAATGGTATTTTGGTAATTTTCCGAAGGCATATAAACTACTTATCATACAACTGCTTAAACGAAGTGACCATAAGGTATAACCTCGGAAGGTTATTCCCTATACAACTATGGTCACCTAAAGCGTTTGGTCGGATCCTAAAGATCGACCAAATGGGTCGGGTTCGAAAGTATAAGCGATTGTTTAGATCGCTTACCTTACGACTCTACACAAGCACTAAACTAAAAAGTGACGAGCTAAACATGCTAAAACATGTTTAGTTAGGTTAGAAGACAGGTTTGGTATCAAAACAAACGTTTTTGATACCTAAAGTAGTTTGGTTACAAAATACGCAAGAATGCGCATTTTGTCCGAAACTACGACTCGCCACTAATCTTAGATAACGTGGTAATCAGTAGGTATAGTCACTAGGGACTATAACCATCGTGATTACGCTCACATTATGAAGTTCAAACGAACTTCGCATTGACCATAAACTGGTCAATGAAGAAAGTCAAACTCGGTTTGACTTTCAGACTCGAAAAGCGATAAAAGAACGAAAGAGGACTTACAAAGGGTCCAAATAGATTTGGTTCCAAGTATTCTCAGGTAGGTAGTGAATAATCACAACCACTTAGAGAAATCTCAGACCAAATGTGCAGAAAATGAATGAGGGACATGTCCTTATATAGTTTTTCGCAAACCGTTAGGATCATTTCTTGGAGAGGAGGGAATGATCTTGGCCATACAATTGTCAAAGAAAGATTGGGGGACTTGTTCTCCACACAAACCAGCCCATATCATGAAAAACCATGGATCAAAACCATTGGAACAAGAGGAAATGGCCAGATTCAATGTTTCTGCAACTCTGATGTGCTGGGCACTGCTTACGGACTGTAAGCAAAGGTCCATATGGACCGTAAGGGACCTGCAGACCAGCAACTTTCAAAAATGACAGATTTAGCCCCTGAAGCCCCAAACTTGGTTTTCGATGCATTTTTGACACGTTTAAGCCCCGTTAACCCCATTTCAAAGCTCTAAAATGAAGTTAAAGTATAGGGAACTTAAAACATGCTCAAAAATATCTCGGGTGTCGGTTCGTTTGGTCGTACGGTTGCGTTGTTCGGTTAATTACGACGGGAGTCGTAATGAACGCAAAAACGATCCAAATTATGCGACGAATGGAATTTTTATCATGTCAATCATTAAAACATAATATTTTAATGATTACATAAATTTTTGGATGTCCGGATATATTCAGAACGGAAGATATGCGCGAAAATGCAAACTTATGCACTTTTTGACGCTTTTAGTCCCTATGGATCAATAAAGTTTATTTTAGCATACCGAACCCCTCAAAGTCTATTTCTAACCTATGTAAAGGTTATTTAGGGTATGTTTAACCTATGATCAAGTTCCGGAATGTTCGTTACTATACAAATCGGTATAGTTTCGCAGTTTGACACAATTAGTCCCTGCGATCGAACAAACTTGATTTCAACACACCAAACCATCCAAAACTTATTTCTAAGTTATGTGGAGGTTATTTAAGGTATGTTAAGCCTATTTAACTATTCCAGAGTGTTCGTTGCATTAAACTGGTTATATTTACGCATCAGAGCGCGCATAACCCTCCAGAAAGCGATTTAAAGCTTGAAATCGAACAAGAGTTGATATGTGCAAATCATACACATGTTTTTACAAATCCCAAGTATGAAATACAATATTTCATTGGTTTGGCATTTGTTTGATGGTTGAAGTTACACAGGTGTCACAGTCTCCCCTACTTTAGGAAATTCCGTCCCGAAATTTAATTTTTAGGAGAAACTTGTGAGGACAACTGTGATGTTTTCGCTTTCGAATGAATCCCTTGAACCCTAAGTAGAACTCTGGGCGATGATAGGGTTCTTAGCGAAATTGTCAACCCTCAAAGTGAAGTCCTTGTAGTAGCAAAACATGGAGTTTCAAACTATGGACATGAGAACGTTTCCCATGAAGACTTATCATAGGAAACTTGTGTGTGCTTGAAATCAGAATTGGGGAGTGTAAGAATAAATGACATTGGTCGAGGTCCAAGACTTCTCCCGTATCATTACTCTTGTCACTATAGGTCTTAACACATGACAAAACTTCCTGTGGTTTCTGTGCACTGAATTTCATAATTATGTAGGCCTTCATAATTACGTAATTCCTTGCACAGTCCGCACAGTTCATTTCATAATGCGTAGGGGAAAAATCAATTGAATAAACATGAAGCGACTTGACTAGACCACCAAAGGGTCTTTTTAACTAGATCAATGAACGAGCTTTTTAACTAGATCAACACATGATCTTCTTAACAAGACTGTTGTATAATCTTTTTAAATAGACCACTTTAAAGGGATCTTTTCAATTATATCATCTCATGATATTCCTAACCAGATTTTCAAAATCAATCTGTTTAACCAGACCATTCAAGAGGTCCAATTATAGAATAGTACTTTATAACCCAAGGGACTTAACTACAATGTTGAAGTCCATTAAGGATTTAAGATAGTACCTTTGGATATCCTATTATGAATCTCTCATATGAGATATGGAAGATTCTATGAGGATTTGGATAATGAACATTTGGATCACACAAAAACACATAATTACATAATTAATTAACTTGATTTTTAATTTGTTATCTTTGGATACAGGTATTTAAAGCACACCAGGAATCCAATCCGTGGATTTCATTTGGCACTTTAAACACAAGAATCTAACTATGGAGATAGAAAGATCTTAAGAGGAATTTGGCTTTGTTTCTTAAAAGAAACGAGTATTTAAGATTCTTGGGGAGATCACAAGTGATCATAAAAATGACAGAACCATACGAGTAGTTTATCTTTGTGTTGGCATCATAAGGTTGTATCAAACATTCACACAATCGTATCAGTTTTGCAAAAATAAAAACGACGGATTTTTATTTATATAACAACTGACTTGTCTTTAAATGATAAAAGATAACAATCAAATGAAATAACAAAACACTAATTGTTCACTGCTGCATCATTGTTCACGTTTGCCTCATTGATGTTAAACACTCGTCCACGCGCTGGAGGTATGTTAACAAGTCTTGGGCAATTGTTTCTGTAGTGAGTAAGGTCACCACAGTTATAACATGACCCCGGAGGGAACTGTGCTTGAACAGCAACAGGGTTTGCAGCAGCTTGATTTGCATAACGGCAAACATTGATCAAATGTCCCAACCGCCCACAGTGGGTACATTTGTGGCGTTGCTCTTGCTCCAGATGATGACGGTTGCATTTATTGCACAAAGGTGCGGTACCAACATAGTTTTGCCTTTTGCGAGGTTGTGCTGACTGGTTTGGTGCAACCTGTTTGTCTTGAGCAGTTATGGCGCAGTTTTGAGAGGCTTTGCGCTTCTTCTTCTTGGATACCTCAGCCTGTTTTTCCTTTGGCTCAGCTTGAGCAGCCTTGTCAGGTGGTCTTGGGTCGCCTTTTCGGAAAAGCTTACCCTTCCTGATGTGGGATTCAGTTAGGGTGGCAGACAGTTCAATGGCTTGTCTGATAGTAGTAGGGTTGCTGCCAGTAACAATATTTAGAACTAGGTCAGGAAGGCCATCAATATATTTCTCGATCGCCTTATCCACATGAGTAACCATAGCAGGACACAATAGGCTCAATTCTTCATAACGGTCAGTATAGGCTCGATGTTCACCACTGTCTTGCTTTAAGTCATCAAATTCCCTTTCTAAAGCTCTCAATTCATGACGAGGACAAAACTCCTTCATCATAAGAGCCCTAAGCTCAGCCCAAGTCTGTGCTAATGTAACCTCAGCACCATGGTCCCTCATAACTCTGTTCCACCACGTAAGAGCCCTCTTCTGAAATACACTGGAGGCAAACTCGACTTTCCAATTTTCAGGACATTGAACGTGACGAAACGTACTCTCAATGCCCTCGAACCCCTGTAGGAGCCCAGTTGCTCCTTCAGAACCACTAAACTTGAGTGGGTTAGATGAATTGAAGCTTTTGAAATTGCATGGAGCATTCTGGTTATTGATGGCTTGATTCATTTGAGCAAAAATATCTGGGAGTACAACAGCCATATGCTGTGCCATTTCGGCATTTGGGAGCGGATTTTCGCGTCGAGGAGGCATTCTAAAACGGAAAACAGGAAGGAAAACAAGTGAAAGGATTAGACGAAAAGAATGAAATGAGACAAAATTTGATGAAAGCAAAGATGGTGGTCATTTGTTTGTTACTACGAAGCAACAAACGACACACAACGATTAATCAAAGTAAATGGGTCAAAAATAATGTATCGCGAAGACATGCTCGCCTATAAGTGGACATTCACCCCAAGAGTTCCCAGGTAAGAGTGACTGGTCCGATATTGCGGATTTGTAGGAACACTCTAGCCTTAGACAGAAAGCTCAGGGTACAGGCACCCACCCTTCCAGTTTGCACGTGTTCACATTATTTAGACCAAACTTTGATGGGATTTCGAAAACTTAGAGGGTTCAAAACCTTACAATCAATCATCCTAGAACAGATGATTAGTTTTCAAAGCAGGATTGAAATTTGTGTTCTTATTGTGGTTGTCACCTAAGAATAAGTGACGGTATTGCTTTAAAACTAAACACAAGAAAACTTGTGTTAGGGTCTTAGGAAGGTTATAGTCTAGGTTAAAGCATTACTAATAATCTAATTCCCTATAACCATTGGCTCTGGTACCAACTCTTCTGTCACACCCCGACCACGTAAAACAACAAGACGTGGCGGAAACGTCGGGGAGTGTTGTAACAGAATCATTGTTTCACAACCATGGATCAAATAATTTTGTTTTATTGAATCATTGACCTCATTGTTCTATTATAAATTAGATAAATACAAATATCATCTTTCAAGTTTTTAAAGTCGCTAAGGCACGAGTCCATCCTAAGTGTAGCATGTATCAACAATCATCACAAAGCAGCACCTGAAACATGTGTAAAAATAGGTACGTCAGCATAAAAATGCCTGTGAGATACATAGGTTTTATTGATTTTAGGATTCACGACTTATAAGTTTAAAGAAAAAGAATGTTTAAGAAAAGTAGTCATGATCCTCGAAAAAGGTTTTCTTTTATAAATCATTTATAAGAAATCAGATGGTATAAAATAATAATACATAGGAAATTAAATAAGTAAGTAGAATAAGTTTGTTATAAAAATATATTGTTTGAAAAAAAAACAATATTTTGATAAAAAGATTCATAGTATATATAAAAATATACTTTGGTTTTAAGAAAGTCAAATAAGTAATATATTAAAATATATTTCAGTTCCAATATTGTTAACCCAAGTGTACTAAATAACAACACGGTATGTAATGTGATGAAAGCACTTATATATAAGAAGTACCAGCGGCGTATCTACCATGTTTTCATCACATTACACCCGTCCCGTTATCTAAACACTAATCCAAAAACGAGTCGTTAAATAAATAGTATATTAAATATACTTTAGTTGATAAGAAAATAATAATTTTCAGTAGTATATCAAAAGTATACTTTGGATTTATAAATAACATATTAAACTATGTTTTGGTTTCATAAATAACATATCAAAATATGCTTTGGGTTTTATAAATAACATATCAAAATATGCTTTGGATTTGATAGATAACATATCAAAATATATTTTGGTTTGTTAACAAAATATATATATGTTGGTTTTGTACAATACCACACATGAGAGTATATCAGACTATACTTTTGGGAGTATATCAAAATATACAATAAAAGTGTGATTTAAGAATTCATTCAGACCTAGTGCATCAAAATACACCATTGAGACTATAGGAATACCACGAAGGCAATCCCAATTTGGATGGAGAAATAAATTGGTTTCAGACATTCCATGACAACTGGAATGGGGTGTCAAATCCTATAGCGCTATATCATACTACCAACCGGTCTGGTGAACAAAATAAGTACTATTCCAAACACTAATTTTATAATCTTTGAAAAATTAGAGTTTAAACCATAGACAATCATTCAGTTTGTAAAAAGGTAAGTACAAATATGTATAATCAATTATACTTTTGAAAACATGAAAATAACAGATAGGTACACATGCTTCACCCAAAACAGTGTGAAAACAGTAAAAGAGGGGACTATGTACTCACTTGAGAGTGCTTAGAAGTCTGAACAACTACCAAGCAAGCTAGAGGAGTCCCGGAAATCAAACGGTACGTAAAATAGGTAACTACATAAATAATCCGGACCTAAATCGGAAGATCGGATAGGATGAGGTCTCGTAAACCAAATGAGTGTGGGATCTCATATGATATGGTTTAACAAGGCCTACATACTAAATTGAAACCTTACCTAAGTGATTACGACCCATCACGACCCGTTTAGGTAGCTTGCGCTACTTTAACGCGTCGTTCGCGTAAAACGCGTTCGGACCGCCTAACTAGTCCTACAACAAGTATCATATGCCCTAACATTGTGTAATTATGTTACATAATCACTTAAATGACAAAATTTTGGGTTACATATGCTTAAATATCAATTATGCATGAAAAGGGTATTTTGGTAATTTTCCTAATGCATATAAACTACTTATCATACAACTACTTAAACGAAGTGACCATAAGGTATAACCTCGGAAGGTTATTCCCTATACAACTATGGTCACCTAAAGCGTTTGGTCGGATCCTAAAGATCGACCAAATGGGTCGGGTTCGAAAGTATAAGCGATTGTTTAGATCGCTTACCTTACGACTCTACACAAGCACTAAACTAAAAAGTGACGAACTAAACATGCTAAAACATGTTTAGTTAGGTTAGAAAACAGGTTTGGTATCAAAACAAACGATTTTGATTCCTAAAGTAGTTTGGTTACAAAATACGCAAGAATGCGCATTTTGGCCGAAACTACGACTCGCCACTAATCCTAGATAACGTGGTAATCAATAGGTATAGTCACTATGGACTATAACCATCGTGATTACGCTCACGTTATGAAGTTCAAACGAACTTCGCAGTGACCATAAACTGGTCAATGCAGAAAGTCAAACTCGGTTTGACTTTCAGACTCGAAAAGCGATAAAAGAATGAAAGAGGACTTACAAAGGGTCCAAATAGATTTGGTTCCAAGTATTCTCAGGTAGGTAGTGAATAATCACAACCACTTAGAGAAATCTCAGACCAAATCTGCAGAAAATGAATGAGGGACATGGCCTTATATAGTTTTTCGCAAACCGTTAGGATCATTTCTTGGAGATGAGGGAATGATCTTGGCCATACAATTGTCAAAGAAAGATTGGGGGACTTGTTCTCCACACAAACCAGCCCATAGCATGAAAAACCATGGATCAAAACCATTGGAACAAGAGGAAATGACCAGATTCAATGTTTCTGCAACTCTGATGTGATGGGCACTACTTATAGACCCTAAGCAAAGGTCCATACGGACGTAAGGGACCTGCAGACCAGCAACTTTCAAAAATGACAGATTTAGCCCCTGAAGCCCCAAACTTGGTTTTCGATGCATTTTTGACACGTTTAAGCCCCGTTAACCCCATTTCAAAGCTCTAAAATAAAGTTAAAGTATAGGGAACTTAAAACATGCTCAAAAATATCTCGGGTGTCAGTTCGTTTGGTCGTACGGTTGCGTTGTTCGGTTACTTACGACCGCAAAAACGATCCAAATTAAGCGACGAATGGAATTTTTATCATGCCAATCATTAAAACATAATATTTGAATGATAACATAAATTTTTGGATTTTTGGATATATTCAGAACGGAAGATATGCGCGAAAATGCAAACTTATGCACTTTTTGACGCTTTTAGTCCCTATAGATCAATAAAGTTTATTTTAGCATACCAAACCCCTAAAAGTCTATTTCTAAGCTATATAAAGGTTATTTAGGGTATGTTTAACCTATGATCAAGTTCCGGAATGTTCGTTACTATACAAATCGGTATAGTTTCGCAGTTTGACACAATTAGTCCCTGCGATCGAACAAACTTGATTTCAACACACCAAACCATCCAAAACTTATTTCTAAGTTATGTGGAGGTTATTTAAGGTATGTTAAGCCTATTTCACTATTCCGGAGTGTTCGTTGCATTAAACTGGTTATATTTACGCATCAGAGCGCGTATAACCCTCCAGAAAGCGATTTAAAGCTTGAAATCGAACAAGAGTTGATATGTGCAAACGATACACATGTTTTTTCAAATCCCAAGTATGAAATACAATATTTCATTGGTTTGGAATTTGTTTGATGGTTGAGGTGACACAGGTGTCACAACACGACCTAAACGTCTAATAAAACATGGCACGTGTGTATGTAGTTGTACGGCTCCTAGAAGGACCTTTGAGTATACAAGGTAGCAGGACGCAAACTTGTGAGTTCATGTCCCCCTTTTCTCATAACTGTTTTCGGATTTATAACTCTTGGGGATGAAATACATGTTACATATGTTTCAATGGTATGATTTGGCTATGAAATGAACTATTAGATCATGTGAGCATAGGCTGAAACTAAAATGCCATTAACTCTCATAAGAATCATGGACAAAGGTTAGATCTAACGGGTACGGCCGAGCCCCACTCATGGTCCCAATGTGACCACTTAGAGTGTCGTTGTGTCCTAGTCGAGGTGATTCAGCATTGGTCAAGGGGATTTGACACAATCAAGGTGATTTGATACGGTCAAGGGAATTTGACACAGTCAAGGTGATTTGACACAGTCGAGGGGAATTCGACATAGTCGAGGGGATTCGACACTGACATTTACCTACTCGGATTGAGTACTCCCTATGTCTTAACAAACATTAATGCTCTTGCAAAACATTAATTGATCTGTTCATAAACGCTTTTCATACATGTTTTCAAAGGAGTCTCTCAATTGTTTACAAGTTATTGGAACTCATACAAAATACATGAACTCGCTCAACTTTTGTTGATGTTTTCAAAATTACATGTATTTCAGGGAACGAGTTGGATCTTGGGCGCTGGTGTTGTTTTCAGGATGTAAATTTCAAGTCTAGATGTCATCCACTTTTGTTGATTTGTAACTTAATAGGAGGTCGTGATTGTTTGAAACTTAAATGACTAGTGTTTGTAATGTTTTAAACTTTATGAATGGATGAACATCATTTTAATCATATGGTTGTTTATTATAATCGAATGCAATGAAAACTGAACAAGTCATACGTATACGCTTCTGCAAAAGTCAGGGTGTGACATGAGGAAACTCTACAGTCATCTTGACTTACTTATCTTGATATCACTTCACTCCTCTGAGACTGCTTATCAAATTTCGGGACGAAATTTCTTTCAAGTTAGGGATGATGTGACAACTCAAAATTCCAAGGTCCTTTAAGTATGTGCTACTTCTAGTCACGTTCTGTCATACGTTGTAATTGTGTATTAACTATGTGAAACTCTAATAAAAGATGATTGTTGTGAGAAACTTTTATATGGTTAAGTAATTGTGTTTTTGAACCTAGTTGCTAAATCGTACACCTTCTGCTTAGGCCGAGCCCCTCATTTGTATCCTTGGTTGTTCATGGCCCAATAATCACGAGCCCGAAACAGAGCCAATGAATGGGCCCGACTCATCTATGCGCATACTACCCTTAACCTTGTGAAAGGCCTCCATAATCTAACTTAATCAAAAGATTAGCAAACCCTAACACTCCTCTCCTCCTCCTTCCTTGGCGTCAATGGCGATACCCCTCTCGAAGCCCTCTCTCTTCCTGTTCAAGCATCATCTCTCTCTCTCTCGTTCTTGTGTGCAACCTTCACACTCCCGGTTAGTATGATTCATCCCTGGATTGATTTATATTCTTTGCCAATCTTGATTATGTGTTTACATGTTTAGTGATATTGGTACATATAAAGCCGAACATGATTTAGGGTTGTTGTATGATTGATCATTGATATGTGTTACACGATGGGGATGGGTGATGAACAAGGATTGTTGGTGATTAGTTGTGATATAATGATATGATTATGAACCTGAAATCATTAGTATGTTAAATGATTAATTTATGTTGTATGATGATATTGATTTGATGATTGTGATAAGTAGGATGGCACGGTATAAATTCATTGAAACGGGTTGTTGGTTTGAATGATCCGAATGTGCATGATGATGATGTTAACTACAACGTATGACTAGAGTTGGCTATGTTTATGTGATAAATGAAAATTGTGAAATAACTGATAATTGGAAATAATTGATTTGAGTATGTAAATGTGAAAAGTTGTTTGAATTTGGGAAACATGGATAGTTATGGGATTGAGCCGTGAATTATGGCAAAATGGAGCTAATCGCATACCTTAGCCTTGATCGCACAAAACTGTCGAGTCGCACACTCGGATCCCAGTCGCACACCCCTAAAGCAGTTGCACACCTCATGATTTGTGTCATAGCCCAACCGATGACGGAAACATCGGGGAGCGGCACTGAGCGAAACAGATCGTCAAGAGAAATTCCATAACAAATAAATTACCAGATAGTTAATGTTATGTCCCATACCATAACGCATCAAGTAACTAATTATTACAGACATAGATATCTCAAAACAAAACATGTTCCGATAACTCAGATTTAAATAAATAAATTGTGTTTGCTTGTTTCTAGACTCTCATTCCTACTAGATTCCACAAAGCAGGTAAAGCACAGCATCCTAAGCAATCAAACACCTGTCACATACGTCAAAATAGAGGTCAATACAAATAGTGTAAAGGTGAGCATACAAGTTTAATAGATATAACAGAGTTCGAAAGCGTTTACGCATAACCAACATGTAACATGTATAGTGCGAAGCTAGTAGGTTATCGACAATAAAATATGCACAGACTAGACTGCGAGTTGTAGAATGCGCAACACATATGACCACTGTGACACGTGAAGAGGTAACCTTAACAACCCCTGTCCACGACAGGTGCTGAGTCCAAACAAAGAGTACTATCATTGCTAAGGTGTCAGGCAACAATCAATGTGTTAACATAACATACAAGCATTCATCGAGTAACACGTATCATGCAATAACGGTCAGCGTATAAATAGTGTTTGCATTGTGTGTCGATGTGGTTTAGATTAAGTAACGTATATACTATGTAACACCCAAAAGTGCATAAAGCAAAAAGGGATCGAGTATACTCACAGCGATGGAAGTTAATGGATTGAAGGGAGCGCTAGAGTGATTAGCCTGAACAGTTAACGATATCATAAGCATAAGCGAAGAGCGGTGCGGTAAACGGTGCGAAGTGACCAAGTGTCGAACGGTAATCCGATCGGATGGCAATCCGACCGGATGGTCATTCGATCGGATGTCAATCTGTTCAGATTGTCATCCGATCAGATGGCCATTCGGTCGGATTGACATGCGTTTGGTAAGGATGTGTTTGTGTATGATGGCTTTGAAGTTTTCGTTGTAGCATTTTGAAAATAGAGAAGTATCTCTACCCTTCAGGTCAATTGATCGAACGGTCGTTCGATCAGATGGTGATCCGATTGGCGAGGCTTCTCAGTTGGGAACAAGTTCACAACAGGATGATCACTCGATCGGATAGCAATCCGATCGGATGGAAATCCGTTAGAACTGATGTTCTTTGAAAATTATGAAAATGATTAAGTATTGGGGCTCAAGTGCAATCCGATCGGATTGCAGTTCGATCGGATGGCAATCCGATCGGATGGCAATCTGATTGGATGACAATCCATCCCAATAAACCCGATCGTCACGAACTTGATTATTTGCTATGTTTGAAAAGTTTTGTGTGTGACAACTCGAGTTTCCGACTTTCTTTTTTTTTTTTTTTTTTCTTTCTTTTTCGCATTTAGTGCACGTTGACTTTGACTGTGTAGTTGTTTGACTTGTTTAACTTGTAACTGTATACGTTAATTTATAATGAACAATTGTGGTTGCATGATTTTGTGTTTGGCTGTATATCATGAAACACCTGTTGAAAACTTAAACTGTTTAAAACATGGAAGGACCTGACGAAACAGACTGTTTCGCCATGTACATTCCGACGAAACTGGTGTGTTTCGCCATCAAGCAACTCGACGAAACAGTGTGTTTCGCCATATCACCTCACGACGAAACTGATGTGTTTCGTCGGCCCATTGATTCGCAAAGCCCATTAAGGGCCCAGAACGGTAATTCGTGGATATTAAGTGAAACCGACTTCCTGTTTCACACTTTTATCAAAAATAGAAACCCTAGAACTCTCTCTTTTGATAAGGCGATACCCATCATCAACCATCATCTTTCTCTCTCGAATCCTCCCTTGTTCATCCCGAATATCTCGGTTAGTGCGTGCTTGTCTAAATCGGTTTCTTTGTCCCTTGATTTCTTTATACATGTTGTGTTTATGCTTGATTTCTGGATTATAGGAGTGTATGTGTATGATGAATACTTAGGGTTTCATGAACCTCTCAATGATTATGCATGTTAGCGGGTATGCATAGAGTATGGATTTTATGAGTGTTGTTTTGTGATGATTACATGATTTCATTGATGAAGATGATGATATGATCCCTGGTTCATTGATGTTTCGGTTGTGATGCATAGATTAATGGTTGGTAACATAAGACTCGTTATATTGAGCGAGGATTGAATGATTTCTGTGTTGAACGATTTCTGTATGATGAGGAATTGCTGTTTTACGGCTGTTAGGGTTTATGTGTTTTTCGCTCTGCTGTAACTGATGTCTGCGAAACTGAACTGTTCGACGAAACAGAACTCTCGGCGAAACAGAATGTGTTTCGCCAAGAGTAGTCGACGAATTAGAAGTTCTGTTTCGCCAGGGGACACCTCGACGAAACAGAATGTGTTTCGCCATTATATGTGTTTCGTCATTATCTGTGTTTCGCCAACATGCGTGTTTCGCCGAATAGCTGATCTGTGCAGTAACTTGAGTTAATTATGTTAAGTGTTAACTGGAATATTTGACTGCTGTTAAGTGTAGCCATCTTGTATATGATTGTGATTACGTGCTACATGTTTATACGTGCATAACTTGGACGCAAACTGATTTCACATACGTGCATACTTTAGGACGTGATTGACTTACTTTGAGCACATACCTAGCATACCGAGCAAACAAGGTGAGTTCACACTTCTACCAAGGCATGGGATTCCCAGGGCTTGGGAATGGGATTTAAGGAATAAGGTTGAATGGATTCATGCGGGCATTATTACTAGACTACCATACCATCGTCCTCGGTTGTGAAGGATACTTACGTAAAACCTACGTATACTTATGCTATTTACTATCCTCGGTTGTGAAGGATACTTACGTAAAACCTACGTATACTTATGCTATTTACTATCCTCGGTTGTGAAGGATACTTACGTAAAACCTACGTATACTTATGCTATTTACTATCCTCGGTTGTGAAGGATACTTACGTAAAACCTACGTATACTTATGCTATTTACTATCCTCGGTTGTGAAGGATACTTACGTAAAACCTACGTATACTTATGCTATTTACTATCCTCGGTTGTGAAGGATACTTACGTAAAACCTACGTATACTTATGCTATTTACTATCCTCGGTTGTGAAGGATACTTACGTAAAACCTACGTATACTTATGCTATTTACTATCCTCGGTTGTGAAGGATACTTACGTAAAACCTACGTAACACTGGTACGTATTACTGTTCTCGGTTGTGAAGAACACATAGTGGTTACAAATAGTCTAGTGGTTATACAACACGGGAAGCCCCCACCAATAGAACTTACTACCGGCCCAGTAGAGCCACATGTTACAAACAAACTTACTATTACGCATTACTTTCTGTGAGCTCGCTCAACTTTTTGTTGACCCTCTGTTACATGCCTTGCAGGACCATAGGTACTTTTGGAGCTTGCACGGGAGGCACAGTCGTTGTGGACATGGATCGTATTTGTGTTGTTAAACATTATAACATTTTGTACTTAAACTTTTGTTGGGTTTACATTAAATGCTTCCGCTACACACTTGTTTATATTTGGTTTTGTAAACACCTATCGTATTGATGAATGACTTTTGAGATACATACTTATGTTCAATATGATTGGTGGCTTGATCCTGGTCATGTCACGCCTCCAAGCGGTAGTACTCCGCGTGTGGAATTTGGGGGTGTGACAGATTGGTATCAGAGCCATTGGTTATAGAGAACTCGGTTTTAATAAGGGAAAAACGTTTTTATTAAAACCAGACTATAACCAGAACAGTGCTCAACGATCCACAACGACGCCTCGCTCCACGTGCAAGACTCATCACTCTAGGTAATATGGTACATGTCTTATTGCCTACTTGCTAGAATTGCATAGAACTTTGCTCCGGGTATGCTTAGGTTAACTTGACACTATTGCATGAGAACACTTGTGTGATTACTCCCTTTTGTTATCGCACTACTCGCGAACCTCTCTCACTTATGTCATATTTACTATGAAGATCATGTCTGGACGTATCAACATGACGCAAGCCCAACTGACGGCTCTTATTAACGAGCGAGTTGCTGAGGCACTTACAGCCGCACAAGCAGGAGGTATACCCTGCAGTTGTAACTCACACTAGGATCTTTAGATCCTACACTCCTAAACCAACTCTTGTGTTTTAATCTTGTACTGGATTCTTATATACAACAGGTCAGCATGCTCAGCCACCTGTTTGTACCTTCAAAACTTTCATGGACTGTCGTCCTACTACTTTTAGTGGCACGGAAGGAGCGGTTGGACTCCTCCATTGGTTTGAAAAGCTCGAGTCCATATTCGAAATGTGCGAATGCCCTGAGGCTCGCAGGGTGAAGTACGCCACTGGTACACTAGAAGGCATTGCGCTGACTTGGTGGAATGCGCAAGTGCAGATGTTAGGATTGGCTGTTGCTAACGCCACACCTTGGAATGATTTCAAGGATTTGATTAAAGAGGAATACTGTAGCCGTGATGATATTCATAAGCTGGAGGTAGAGTTTTATCACTTGAAAATGACTGGGTCAGAAATTGAAGCGTACACCAGAAGATCGAATGAGTTGGCTATTCTGTGTCCTACTATGGTGGACCCTCCCATTAAGCGTATCGAACTGTATCTCAATGGCCTGGTGCCGGAAATTCAAAGCCACGTAACCTCAGCGAATCTTGGCACTATTCAACAGATCGTCAAGCTAGCTCATCGCCTCACCGATCAGGCAGTGGAACAGAACAAGCTGCCTAAACGCATCAACGCTACTACTACTGCTACTGTTTCAGCAACTACTCCTGCTACCCCCAGTGATAACAAGAGAAAATGGGAGGGGGATTCCAGCAAAGGTTCAGCTTTAGTACAGTCTCAAGTTCAGCAGCGAAAGACTGACAACTATCAGAGCCCAAGTCAGCAATCTTCGGGCAGTCACAGGCAGGGTGGTTATCAAGGGAACCTCCCAAAGTGTAACAACTGTAACAGGCATCACAGTGGCCAGTGCAACAAGGGTCGTTGTCGGAGGTGCCTCAGGATGGGCCATGAGGCCAAGGATTGTAGGAGCCCACGGCCTGTAACTCAGAATCAACAGCAGCAGCAAACGCAGCAGAACCAACAACAGGGTAACAAGGGATGTTTCCATTGTGGTGCTGAAGGTCACTTCAAAAGACACTGCCCTCAGTTAAACCGAAACCAGAACAACAACAGCAATAATCAGGGCACTGGGAACAACAATGGGGGAAACAACAACAACAATGGTGCAAAGGGTCGTATGTTTGTGATTGGTCAGTGTGACGCAAGGAACGATCTTAATGTGGTTTCGGGTAAGTTTCTTCTCGACGACTTTTATGTTACGGTATTATTTGATTCGGGTGCGGATATCAGTTATATGTCTCTGAAAGTTAGTAAAATGCTTAAACGCGCACCAACACTGTTAAGCACCAAACATGTAGTAGAGTTAGCTAACGGTAAAAGTCTAGAGGCCACACACATAGTTCAGGGTTGTAATCTTATCCTCGCTGGTCAGACTTTCTCTATCGATCTCATTCCTATAACTCTGAGTAGTTTCGACATTGTCATCGGTATGGATTGGTTATCCCAACAGCAAGCAGAGATCCTATGCAAGGAGAAGATCATTCGTATTCCTCGTTCTGGCAAAGAACCTCTCGAAGTTCAAGGTGACAAGAGTGGTGTCGTGAGTGGCATCATCTCCTTCTTGAAGGCTCAGAAGTGTCTGCGAAAGGGCCACGTAGCTATTTTAGCACTCGTTACTGATACATCGACGACAGAGAAAAAGATTGGGGATATTCCTGTAGTACGCGACTTTCCTCAGGTGTTTCCTGAAGAGTTACCTGGGTTACCGCCTCATCGCCAAGTCGAATTTCAGATCGAGCTAGCTCCAGGAGCAGCACCTATAGCTCGAGCGCCTTACCGCTTAGCTCCAACTGAACTGGAAGAACTGTCTAAGCAATTGCAAGAACTCTTGGAAAAGGGTTTCATACGTCCTAGCTCTTCGCCCTGGGGAGCTCCAGTATTATTTGTAAAGAAGAAAGACGGTACCTTTCGTATGTGCATAGATTACCGTGAACTGAACAAGGTGACGGTGAAGAACCGTTATCCACTTCCACGTATCGACGACTTATTCGACCAGTTGCAAGGGTCGAGCTATTACTCAAAGATTGATCTAAGGTCGGGTTACCATCAACTGAGAGTCCGGGATGAGGACGTCTCCAAAACAGCATTCAGAACTCGCTACGGCCATTACGAGTTTTTAGTCATGCCTTTCGGGCTAACGAACGCGCCTGCGGTTTTCATGGATCTTATGAACAGGGTGTGCAAACCTTATCTTGACAAGTTTGTTATTGTTTTCATTGACGACATCCTGATTTACTCGAAGAATCGGGAGGAACACGAACAACATTTACGACTTATTCTGGAACTCCTTCGAACGGAACAACTGTACGCTAAGTTTTCAAAATGCGACTTCTGGCTTCGTGAAGTCCACTTTCTAGGCCACGTGGTAAACAAGGATGGGATACATGTTGATCCATCCAAGGTAGATTCGATCAAGAATTGGCCTGCGCCTCGTACACCTACAGAAATACGCCAATTCTTGGGTTTGGCGGGTTATTACAGACGGTTTATCAAAGACTTCTCAAAGATTGCACAGCCGCTTACATTACTGACACAGAAAGGTATTGCTTACCGTTGGAGTGATACACAGGATACAGCGTTTCAGCACTTAAAGGATAGACTTTGTAGCGCACCTATCCTCTCATTGCCTGAAGGCACGGACGACTTTGTAGTCTACTGCGATGCATCTATCCAAGGTCTTGGATGTGTGTTGATGCAGCGGGATAAAGTTATTGCTTATGCTTCACGCCAACTTAAGATTCACGAACGGAATTACACTACACACGATTTAGAGCTTGGAGCTGTTGTTTTTGCGCTCAAGATATGGCGACATTATCTGTATGGCACCAAGTGCACCATTTACACCGATCACAGGAGTCTTGAGTATATTTTCAAGCAGAAAGACCTGAACATGCGACAGCGTCGATGGGTCGAGCTACTGAACGATTACGAATGTGCTATAAAGTACCATCCAGGCAAGGCCAATGTGGTGGCCGACGCCCTCAGTCGAAAGGATACTATACCTAGACGTGTACGAGCGTTGCAACTCACTATTCAGTCTAGTCTTCCTTCACAGATACGAGATGCTCAGGTAGAAGCATTGAAACCGGAAAATGTCAGGGCTGAAGCTCTACGCGGCTCAAGACAACGATTAGAACAAAGGGCAGACGGCGCCTATTATGTAACCGGACGCATCTGGGTCCCACTCTATGGCAACCTACGCGAGCTTGTAATGGATGAAGCTCATAAGTCTCGCTACTCAGTACATCCTGGTTCAGATAAGATGTACCACGACCTCAGAACTACATATTGGTGGCCTAGCATGAAGGCCCACATAGCAACTTACGTTAGAAAGTGTTTGACTTGTGCGAGAGTCAAGGCAGAATATCAGAAACCATCAGGCCCACTCCAGCAACCTGAGATACCACAATGGAAATGGGAGCAAATTTCCATGGATTTTGTTACTGGTCTACCCAAATCTCAACGTGGGAATGATACTATTTGGGTGATCGTGGATCGACTCACAAAGTCTGCTCACTTCTTGGCTATCAAGGAAACGGATAAGTTCTCCACTCTAGCAGACATATACCTTAAGGAAGTTGTTTCGAGGCACGGGGTGCCCACATCTATTATCTCTGATCGTGATGCACATTTTACTTCAGAACTGTGGCAAGCAATGCACAAATCTTTTGGCTCTCGTTTAGACATGAGCACAGCTTATCATCCTCAGACCGATGGGCAATCTGAGCGCACTATTCAAACTCTAGAAGACATGCTTCGGGCGTGCGTAATTGACTTTGGCAAGGGCTGGGAAAAGCATCTGCCACTTGTGGAATTTTCATACAACAACAGTTACCACACCAGCATTAGAGCTGCTCCATTTGAGGCATTGTACGGGCGTAAATGCCGATCACCTCTTTGTTGGGCAGAGGTGGGTGACAGTCAGATCACAGGTCCAGAAATGGTAGTTGATACTACTGAAAAGATTGCTCAAATACGACAACGCATGGCGGCAGCACGTGACCGTCAGAAAGTATACGCCGATAAAGACAGGAAAATACTCGAATTCCAAGTTGGGGATCGAGCACTACTCAAAGTTTCGCCCTGGAAGGGTGTGGTTCGTTTTGGCAAACGAGGCAAGCTCAATCCGCGTTATGTCGGACCTTTCGAAGTTATAGAGAAAATAGGCAAAGTGGCCTACAGACTGAACTTACCTGCTGAACTCAGTGCAGTTCACAACGTCTTTCACGTGTCGAATCTGAAGAAGTTTCAGTCAGATGAGACCCACATAGTTCCTCTGAAGGAGCTCACTATCGACGAACGATTGCATTTCGTCGAGGAACCAGTTGAAATCACGGACCGGGATCTTAAGGTCCTCAAGAACACTAGAATACCTCTTGTACGAGTTCGTTGGAACTCCCGTCGCGGCCCAGAGTTCACCTGGGAGCGCGAAGATCAAATGGAACTCAAATATCCCCAGTTGTTCGAAAACAATGCAACTACTACTGAGGCTGAAGCTACTACAGAAGTTCGGGATGAAATCCCAACTCAACGGGGGGATGATGTGACACCCCAGGAAAACCAGTAAACGATAACTTACCTAGCTTCCTCAGTAACCGCATGCTAAATTTCGGGACGAAATTTCTTTCAAGTTGGGGATAATGTGACAACTCGAGTTTCCGACTTTCTTTTTTTTTTTTTTTTTTTTTTTTTTTTCTTTCTTTTTCGCATTTAGTGCACGTTGACTTTGACTGTGTAGTTGTTTGACTTGTTTAACTTGTAACTGTATACGTTAATTTATAATGAACAATTGTGGTTGCATGATTTTGTGTTTGGCTGTATATCATGAAACACCTGTTGAAAACTTAAACTGTTTAAAACATGGAAGGACCTGACGAAACAGACTGTTTCGCCATGTACATTCCGACGAAACTGGTGTGTTTCGCCATCAAGCAACTCGACGAAACAGTGTGTTTCGCCATATCACCTCACGACGAAACTGATGTGTTTCATCGGCCCATTGATTCGCAAAGCCCATTAAGGGCCCAGAACGGTAATTCGTGGATATTAAGTGAAACCGACTTCCTGTTTCACACTTTTATCAAAAATAGAAACCCTAGAACTCTCTCTTTTGATAAGGCGATACCCATCATCAACCATCATCTTTCTCTCTCGAATCCTCCCTTGTTCATCCCGAATATCTCAGTTAGTGCGTGCTTGTCTAAATCAGTTTCTTTGTCCCTTGATTTCTTTATACATGTTGTGTTTATGCTTGATTTCTGGATTATAGGAGTGTATGTGTATGATGAATACTTAGGGTTTCATGAACCTCTCAATGATTATGCATGTTAGCGGGTATGCATAGAGTATGGATTTTATGAGTGTTGTTTTGTGATGATTACATGATTTCATTGATGAAGATGATGATATGATCCCTGGTTCATTGATGTTTCGGTTGTGATGCATAGATTAATGGTTGGTAACATAAGACTCGTTATATTGAGCGAGGATTGAATGATTTCTGTGTTGAACGATTTCTGTATGATGAGGAATTGCTGTTTTACGGCTGTTAGGGTTTATGTGTTTTTCGCTCTGCTGTAACTGATGTCTGCGAAACTGAACTGTTCGACGAAACAGAACTCTCGGCGAAACAGAATGTGTTTCGCCAAGAGTAGTCGACGAATCAGAAGTTCTGTTTCGCCAGGGGACACCTCGACGAAACAGAATGTGTTTCGCCATTATATGTGTTTCGTCATTATCTGTGTTTCGCCAACATGCGTGTTTCGCCGAATAGCTGATCTGTGCAGTAACTTGAGTTAATTATGTTAAGTGTTAACTGGAATATTTGACTGCTGTTAAGTGTAGCCATCTTGTATATGATTGTGATTACGTGCTACATGTTTATACGTGCATAACTTGGACGCAAACTGATTTCACATACGTGCATACTTTAGGACGTGATTGACTTACTTTGAGCACATACCTAGCATACCGAGCAAACAAGGTGAGTTCACACTTCTACCAAGGCATGGGATTCCCAGGGCTTGGGAATGGGATTTAAGGAATAAGGTTGAATGGATTCATGCGGGCATTATTACTAGACTACCATACCATCGTCCTCGGTTGTGAAGGATACTTACGTAAAACCTACGTATACTTATGCTATTTACTATCCTCGGTTGTGAAGGATACTTACGTAAAACCTACGTATACTTATGCTATTTACTATCCTCGGTTGTGAAGGATACTTACGTAAAACCTACGTATACTTATGCTATTTACTATCCTCGGTTGTGAAGGATACTTACGTAAAACCTACGTATACTTATGCTATTTACTATCCTCGGTTGTGAAGGATACTTACGTAAAACCTACGTATACTTATGCTATTTACTATCCTCGGTTGTGAAGGATACTTACGTAAAACCTACGTATACTTATGCTATTTACTATCCTCGGTTGTGAAGGATACTTACGTAAAACCTACGTAACACTGGTACGTATTACTGTTCTCGGTTGTGAAGAACACATAGTGGTTACAAATAGTCTAGTGGTTATACAACACGGGAAGCCCCCACCAATAGAACTTACTACCGGCCCAGTAGAGCCACATGTTACAAACAAACTTACTATTACGCATTACTTTCTGTGAGCTCGCTCAACTTTTTGTTGACCCTCTGTTACATGCCTTGCAGGACCATAGGTACTTTTGGAGCTTGCACGGGAGGCACAGTCGTTGTGGACATGGATCGTGTTTGTGTTGTTAAACATTATAACATTTTGTACTTAAACTTTTGTTGGGTTTACATTAAATGCTTCCGCTACACACTTGTTTATATTTGGTTTTGTAAACACCTATCGTATTGATGAATGACTTTTGAGATACATACTTATGTTCAATATGATTGGTGGCTTGATCCTGGTCATGTCACGCCTCCAAGCGGTAGTACTCCGCGTGTGGAATTTGGGGGTGTGACATTGTGGTTTGCTCGAAACGGTATGACAACGTGTTAAACAACGGAAAACTCCATCAGACTCAGACTATCCGATCGAACGGGAATCACCCCAATCTGATCAGTTAACTGTTTGAGATGGGTGGTTTCATGTTCAACCAGAAATCAGTTGTCTCGTTGATAGGATTCGGATCTCAAACCGCCACATCACCAGAGAAGAGTAGAAGGCATGAATGAGCTCCGATTCTATCGGTTTTGAGTGCATTGAGTGTAAAAGAGTTGAAAGAAGGTTAGAAACCATCTTTCAATCCTTTTAACTTTGAAATTGTTTAGATCTATGCGAAATCGTTGTGAAATCATGTGGAAATCCTTCAGATCTGAGTTGTTCTTGATGGAATGAAGTCAAATCTTGAAGTTCATAAGAACTCCATGATGACGTCATCCTAAAACACCTCAAACCCGTTGATGTCACGGTTAAAAGTTAACATTCAAAGGTGAAAATGATGAAGGAATGCGTGTAGATCATAGAAGTACAAGATTTGAATTGAAAACTTACAAGAATTGCGAGAAATCGAGAGAAAAGAGGGCTTGAGCTAGCTGGTCGAGTGAGAGAGCTGTCACATCACTTGTGATGTGACAGGAGGGGTATTTATAGGTTGCCAAAAATAGAAAGGGGAGCAAGGGTCGGATAGGATGGCACCGATCGGATGGCGCCTCGATCGGATGGCAATCCGATCGGATGGCCATTTGTCGGTTGGCCATTCGATCCAAGTGTCTGACGTGTTGAGTTTTGTCGTTTCATTCAGCGTGTTGAGCGTTGCGATGCGATTCGAGTGAGCGATGCGATAGTATTAACCATTAGTTACACAAATAACCTAACTACTATATCTAACATACAATCACTACAAGTAACTTGCGTTTAGCCAGTTTGCGATTAGATTGCGATTGCGATAGAATGGCGATTGCGATTAAACACCTCAACATAAACATAACATGCACAAGTAACACATAATAGCACACATACGTAAAACACTATCCAGAACACATAATTCGAGTTGCGAATGCGATAGCGATTCGATTAGCGATAAGTCGGTTAGCGATTAAAGATGCGATTAAGTCTCGATTATTAATAGATACTCCATATAATACAACTAAAGCAAATATATAATAGAATTTGATTACAAGTCAAGAAGCACAATCTACTAGTAAAGCAAGGAGTAGCAGATCGCAATTAGCAATCTTTTTTTCCTTTGACTTTGACTTTCCAAAAAGCGGGTTGTTACAGCCTCCCCTACTTTAGGAAATTTCGTCCCGAAATTTAAGAAGTAGGCGTAACAAACAGTTGCGGGTACTTCGCCTTCATGTCACTTTCGAGTTCCAAGGTGAACTCGACGCCGCGTTTGCCTTCCCAGCGAACCTTCACAATGGGAATGCGTGAGCGTCTGAGCACCTTGGTTTCTCGTCCCATGATCTCGACAGGCTTTTCCACGAAGTGTAATGTTTCGTCCACTTGAAAATCTTCGAGAGGGGCATGTAATTCTTGGTCGGCCAAGCACTTTCGAGGTTCGAAACATGGAAAGTCGGGTGGACATTACTAAGTTCCTCCGATAGTTCGAGTCTGTAGGCCACTTTTCCAATCCTTTCCAGAATCTTAAAGGGTCCAACATATCGAGGCGCGAGCTTTCCTTTCTTACCGAATCTGATCACCCCCTTCCAAGGTGCAACCTTTAGGAGTACGTGATCGCCAACATCGAATTCAAGGGGCTTGCGACGTCTATCGGTGTAACTTTTCTATCGGCTCCAAGCATTCAACAAATTATCTGGAATTTAGAGGATTTTGTCAGTCGTTTCTTACAACAGCTCAGGACCGGTAATTTGCGAGTCTCCGATCTCGTGCCATACAATAGGCGATCGACATTTCCTTTAGTGTAATGCCTTAAATGGTGCCATTTGTATGCTAGAATGATAACTGTTATTGTACGAGAATTCAACCAAAGGCAAGTGCGCGTCCCAATTACCACCGAAAACTATGACACACGAGCGAAGCATGTCTTCAAGGGTGCGAATCATTCTTTCACTCTGACCATCGGTTTGGGGATGCAAAGAGGTACTTAGATTAAGAGTAGTACCGAGAGCAGATTGAAACGTTTCCCAAAGACGTGAGGTAAACCGACCATCGCGGTCAGAGATGATGTCACGAGGCATCCCGTGTCGATAAATGATCTCATCGGTGTAGATTCGGGTAATTTTTCTACCTGAAAGTCTTCTCATATCGGCAGAAAATGAGCTGATTTAGTCAAACAGTCAACGACAACCCAGATGCTGTCGTGACCTGACGTGGTGCACGGAAGTTTCGTTATAAAGTCCATAGCTATACTCTCCCATTTCCACATTGGGATCTCGGGTTGTACGAGTAAGCCAGAGGGTCCTTGCTGCTCAGCCTTGACCTTGGAACAAGTCAGACACTTCGAAACATAGATAGCGATATCCTTCTTCATGCCCGGCCACCAGTACTTGTAGCGTATGTCCTGGTACATCTTGTCAGCACCGGGATGAATAGAATACCGAGATTTGTGGGCTTCATCCATCAGAAGTTGTCGCAAATTGGTACGCTGGGGAATCCAAATTCGATCCAAGTAGTGAAAGATACCATTCGATTTACTCTCGAGTTGGGTGCCATCGTTTAGAATCATTTCCTTCTTTAAAGTACGTTCGGTAAAACAAGCATGCTGAGCGTCGCGGATAAGAGCTTCGAGATTATGTTGCGCTTGGATTTTACAAACTCTATGCAAATAGCTTCGTCAACTGAGAGCATCGGCAATGACGTTCGCTTTTCCTGGATGGTAACGGATCTCACATTCGTAATCGTTGAGGAATTCTACCCACCAGCGTTGACGCATATTCAGTTCCTTTTGGTCAAAGATGTGTTGTAGGCTCCTATGATCGGTGAAGATCGTACACTTGGTACCGTAAAGGTAGTATCGCCAAATCTTTAACACAAAAATAACTACCCCAAGCTCGAGGTCGTGTGTGGTATAGTTCTTCTCGTGGATCTTGAGCTGTCGAGAAGCGTACGCGATAACCTTGTCTCGCTGCATGAGAACACAACCAAGAACAAGGTTTGAGGCATCGAAGTAAACTACGAAATTGTCATTTCCGTCGGGCAATAAGAGTACGGGAGCATTGAAAAGCATTACTTTGAGAGCTTGAAAGGCTTCCTCCTGTTTAGTTCCCCAAACAAAAGGTTTATCCTTATGCATAAGAGAGGTAAGCGGCACATCGATTTTAGAGAAACCTTCGATAAATCGGCGATAATTGTCACACCCCGACCACGTAAAACATCAAATCGTGGCGGAAACGTCAGGGAGTGTTGTAACAGAATTATTGTTCCACAACCATGGTAATTTAAATTATATTTTATTCATCAACCAAAGAGTGGAATACACTGTTTCAAAACAAGAACCAATGAGTACACAACATAATTAAACTAAGTCTATCTTTATTTTAAGTCTCTAAGGCACAGGTCCGCCCTAGTGTCACGATCATCATCCTAAGCAACAACTCCTGAAACACATCTGAAAATAGGTACGTCAGCATAAAAATGCCTGTGAGATACATAGGTTGTGTGAAAATAGGATTCATGACTTAAGTTTAAGAAAAAAAGTTGTTTAACAGACAGTCATGAACCTTGTTAGTTGTTTTGTTTTATAAATCTTTTGAAAAGCGATGATAAAGTAGATGATATGTAAAAGAATAATGTGAGGTTAAATGAATAACCAAGTAAACTGGGTTTTGTATAAAATAAGTTGTTTGTAAAAACAATGTCTTGAAAAATATGTTATTTGTATAAAATTTTATATGTCTAAATTGAAATGATTCAATAACGCTACGATATGTAATACCATACAAGCACTTATATATAGGAAGTACCAGCGGCGTATCCACCATACTTGTATCATATTACACACGCCTCGTTACTTAAATCACTTTACCCAAACAAACCACCAATGTAAATTGCCCATGTCTAAACCATTTGTCAAATGTCTTTGTGTAAACTATGTCAAATGTCAAATATGTAATATGTAAACAAAATGTCATGTATGGAAAGTGAAATATATATATATATATATATATATATATATATATATATATATATATATATATATATATATATATAGGGAGGGGCTCATGCGAGAACCACCCTTATTGTGAGAACCATGAGAACCAATGTGAACACAACCTAAAATAGCTAAAAAAAACCTAAAAAAACCCTAAAAAACCTAACCCCCACCCCCCCCCCCCCACCCAAAAACCTAAACCCCCCACCCTCCCCCCCCCCCAAAAAAAAAAACCTAACCCCCCCCCCCAAGCTAAAAAAAACCTAAAAAAACCTAACCCCACCCCCCCCCCCAAAAAAAAGCCTAAACCCCCCTCCCCCACCCCCCAAAAACCTAAACCCCCCCCCCCCAAGCTAAAATGCTAAAAACTAAACCCCCAAAAAACCTAAAAAAATCTAAAAAAAATCTAAAAAAATCAAAAAAAAATCCAAAATTTTTTTTTTGATTTTTTTAATATTTTTTAGGTTAAAATCGCTACTTTTCGAAGCAAAAAATTTTTTTTTTTTTTTTTTTAAAAAAAAAAAATTAAAATTTTTTTTTTTTTTTTTTTTGGGTTCGAAAAGTAGCGATTTTAACCTAAAAAATATTAAAAAAATCAAAAAAAAAATTTTTGTGTGATTTTTAGCTATTTTTAGGCATTTTTGGTGTGTTCACATTGGTTCTCGCGGTTCTCGCAATAAGAGGTGGTTCTCGCATGATCTTCTCCCTATATATATATATATATATATATATATATCTACTGAGCCACAGATAAAAATGCACAAAACAATGTATTGAAGTAAAACGTGGTTTAAATCAACACTATGTCTTGTGGAAATGCATGATATACTGAATACAAACATTTATGCGGTATTGTAAAAATGCATACATCCAAGCCTTGTGACTGTGGTGATGAGCCCTTAAACAAATTAAAGGTCTATCTATGTTATGTTTTATCGAATTCGGTCATTCCTTTCATCCAAACATACCTAGGATGTCAGGAACGGGAGTTGTCAATTCCTATGGTACCATTACCTACTAACGAGCGGCGTGATCAAAGTTAATGAATGTATATGGTCCCACTTAACAAACCAAATGTCATATCAAAATGTAAGCATGTGATGAAATGAAAATGTACTAAGCATGATGAACATACATAGCATAAAAAGGTAATGTAAAACAATGCACTAGGTATGCACTAAATAGACATACATAACGTGAAATGTAATGAAAACAATGTACTAAGTATGCGCTAAATGAACATACATAGCATAAAATGTCATGTAAAACGATGTACTAAGTATGCTACAAAGGACATACATAGCAAAAACACAATGAAATCATGTACTAATAATGTACCAATGAACATAGCAAGTATATGATATGAAAGCATGGAAAGCATGAAAATAACAAGTAGGCACATGTGTTTCACCCCAAAATGTTTGAAAAACAGTAAAAGAGGGGTCTGTGTACTCACTTGAGATTGCTCAATAGACTTTAGATATCCACCAAGCAAAGCTAGAAGGTTACGGAATCAAACGGCACCTAATATAGGCAACTACATTAATAAACGGACCTAATCGGAGGATCGGGTAGCATGAGGGTTCGTAAACCAAATGAGTGTAGGAACTCATGTAATATGGTTTAACAAAGCCTACATACTAAATCGAAACTTATCCTAAGTGCTTTTGACCCATTATGACCTGTTTAGGTAGCTTATGCTACTTTAACGCATCGTTCACGTAAAACGCGTTTGGATCGCCTAACTAGCCCTATGACAAGTAAGATATGCCTTAACATGTTTCATATTGTTGCTAAATCAGCTTAGATGTCAAAAGTTATGTTGCATAGGCTTAAAATGAATTTTAATGTAAAAAGGGCATTTTAGTAATTTACCTAAGGCATAAGAACTACTTATCATACAACTACTCAAACGATGTGACCATAAGGTATAACCTCGGAAGGTTATTCTGTGATACCCCAGGAAAACGCACAACACAACTAGCTTCTTCGGTGA
>JARYGA010048658.1:0-18300 GCA_030545235.1 Helianthus tuberosus
TAAAGTTGTATCTAATTATTAGTTAAATTCTGTCAAATTAGTTAGGGTGTTACAAGTTGGTAATCAGAGCCCAAGGTTGTTAACAAGTGTTCGGTTCAAGCTTGATCAAACATCCGGTAAGAGTAAATTGTTCTAAAGTAGAGTTACTAAGTATAAAAAGGGAAGTAATGAATGGAAATGCATGGGAAGAGCGTGTTAACACACTCAAACCCGGAAAGTGCATTAAATAAGAACGGTGAAAACAAGTTATGAACTTGAACAAACCGAAGTGAATAAATCATACGTCATAAATGAAATGTTAACGCTTAATGTAAACATTTCAGTTAAAGATGACGGATAAAGGCAATGATGATACGGTGCCAAGAGTCACCGAGCAAACGAGAGAAGTGATTGCTGAGGAGGTAGGAAAAGCAATCGAAAACAGTTTGTCGGGTTTCATCGACAAAATCCAAACCACGGTATTATCAGTGGTGGAAGAAAGAATCAAGAAATTGGAGGATAATACCAATTTAGCAAAGGAGAAGTCGGGAGGACGAAAATCTTGTTCTTATAAAGAGTTCATGGCGTGTAAACCGCCCATTTACAATGGGGAGGTTGACCCGATCATATGTCAGCGATGGTTAAGCGATATGGATGGGGTGTTCGAAAGGACTCATTGTGATCCGGATGACTACGTGGCCTATGGCACGGGTCAGTTAAGGGGTCAAGCGAAAGACTGGTGGGATAACAAGAAGAAGGAAATTGGAAGCGAAGCGGCTAAGGCTATGACATGGGATGAGTTTAAGACGCCGTTTCTTAAACATCACAGTCCCAAGGCAGTCATTAACAAGATCAAGGAAGAATTCATGCAGCTTCGACACAAGGGTGAATCTATTGACAAAATCACGGGAATATTCATGGATAAGATGAAGTTTTGTGATGAGTTGATAACGAATGAGGAGCAGAAAATATATTATTATTATAATATGTTGAGCGCCGAGTATAGGGAGTTTATGACTCCTTCAAAGTATGAGACTCTCACCGAAATTATAAACGTTGCTCGGGAACGGGAGATAGAGTTGAAGAAACAGATTGAAAGAGGTGAAAGAAGGGCTCAGATAGTCAATCCAAGCCCAACGAAAAAGGCGCGCACAACAGAATCCTCAAAGAAACAAGAAGGTAAAGGCGGGCTATCAAACTGCAAGATATGCGGGAAAGGGCACAAAAGTGAGTGCCGGTTCAAGGACAAACCGTGTCCTATATGTGGGAAGACGGGACACACGGCTGCATTGTGCCCGGGAAAGGTGTCGGTGTGTTACAAATGCTACCAACCGGGTCACAAGAAATCTGAGTGCCCGGAGTTGGTTGGAAAGAAAGACGGCAAGAATACACCTACTAAGACACCAAGAGCAAAGGCGAGATCTTTCCAGTTGACAACAATGGAGGCAAAAACAGAGCCCGATGTGGTCTCAGGTATATTTGCCATAAATTCAATTCCTGCACATGTGTTATTTGATACGGGTGCGAATAAATCTTTTGTTTCATATGGATTTATTCGACATCCTTCTTTTGTACTAACAAAATTGCCTATGCCATTAGAGGTAGAAATAGGTGATAACAAAAGTTTTCTTGTATGTGATGTATGTCGAGATTGCAAAATAAGCGTTGATGATGAGGAATATTTGATAGACTTGATCCCTATGTCAATGGGAGAATTTCAAGTAGTGGTAGGGATGGATTGGTTATCCCGACATCATGCAAAGGTGATATGTTTCCGCAAGGAGATACAGTTGACATCTCCAAGTGGAAAGCAAGTCACCATTTATGGCGAAAAAGGGGGCAGTCCCGTTATGTGCTCAATACTAAAAGCCCACAAACTTATGAGGCGCGGATGTAAAGCATTCATGATATACGCAAACGAACCTAATAAAGAGACGCCAAAGATGGAAGACGTACCAGTGGTACGTGAATACGCTGATGTATTTCCAAAAGATTTACCGGGAATACCGCCAGTACGGGAGGTAGAATTCGGGATCGAATTGGTTCCGGGCGCAAAACCTGTGGCCAAGGCGCCGTATCGACTCGCGCCATCAGAATTGCAAGAATTGATGTCACAAATCCAAGAATTGCTCGACAAAGGATTTATTCGGCCAAGCGTGTCTCCATGGGGTGCACCGGTATTATTCGTGAGAAAGAAGGATGGGAGCATGCGTATGTGCATTGATTACCGGGAGTTGAATAAACTCACGGTAAAGAATCGATATCCGCTTCCAAGAATTGATGACCTATTCGACCAATTACAAGGTGCAAGTTGGTTCTCAAAAATCGACCTCAGATCGGGGTATCATCAGTTGAAATTCAAAGAGGAGGATGTACCGAAAACGGCTTTTCGTACACGGTACGGACATTACGAGTTTCTCGTGATGTCCTTTGGGTTAACTAATGCACCCGCGGCTTTCATGGATCTCATGAACCGGGTTTGCAAACCCATGCTAGACAAGTCAGTGATAGTGTTTATCGATGATATCTTGATATACTCCAAGAATGAAGCAGAACACGCAAGTCATTTGCGTGAAGTGTTGGAGACGCTCAGGAAAGAGAAATTGTATGCGAAATTCTCAAAATGTGCCTTCTGGTTACTAGAGGTGCAATTTCTTGGGCACATCATTAGTGCGAACGGGGTGCTAGTAGATCCTTCAAAAATAGAAGCTGTGTCAAGATGGACGCCACCGAAGAATCCTTCGGAAATCAGAAGCTTCTTGGGGCTTGCGGGTTATTATCGGAGATTCATACAAGATTTCTCCAAAATTGCTACGCCGTTGACCAAACTAACCCGTAAGGATGAAAAGTTTATTTGGGCCGAGGATCAAGAAAGGGCGTTCCAAACGCTCAAGGAAAAATTGACCCATGCGTCGGTGTTGACATTACCGGACGGAACGGAGGATATGGTAGTTTACTCGGATGCATCGCATTCGGGACTTGGCTGCGTTTTGATGCAGCGGGGCAAGGTTATAGCATATGCCTCGAGACAATTAAAGACTCATGAGAAGAGATATCCTACCCATGACCTCGAGTTGGCAGCGGTGGTGTTTGCCTTGAAAATATGGAGGCATTACTTGTATGGGGTGAAGTGCACTATCTTTACCGACCACAAAAGCTTAAAGTATTTCTTCGATCAGAAGGAATTAAATATGAGGCAGAGGCGGTGGTTAGAAACCGTCAAAGACTTTGATTGTGAAATACATTACCACCCTGGGAAGGCTAACGTAGTGGCAGACGCGTTGAGCCGAAAGACGGATTATATGCCTATTCGAGTACGATCGATGCAATTAATTGTGACATCGGGTTTGCTCGAATAAATCCGAAAATCTCAAATTGAAGCAATCAAGGAAGAAAATGTGAAGAAGGAAAGGATAGTTGGGCAACTAAAAGACCTGGAGGATGGTAATCAAGGATTGAAAACTCGATTTGGGAGAATTTGGGTTCCAAATACGTGTGGGGCCAAGGTGCGTCTACTCAACGAGGCCCATAAATCTCATTATTCAATTCATCCGGGGGCGACCAAAATGTATAATGACTTAAAACAAAACTATTGGTGGCCCGGAATGAAAATAGATATTGTGAAATATGTGGAGAAGTGTTTGACTTGTTTACAAGTCAAAGCGGAACACCAAAAGCCATATGGAAGGTTGCAACCGTTGGATATCCCAGTTTGGAAATGGGAACAAATCACGATGGATTTGTTAACCAAATTACCCAAAACCAATCGCGGATTTAATGCTATATGGGTAGTCGTGGATAGATTGACAAAAAGTGCTCACTTCATTCCGATTCGTGAGACTTATACATCCGAGAAGATGTCGGAGGTGTACACCAATGAAATAATAGCACGTCATGGAGTGCCGATATCCATTGTTTCAGACAGAGATACTCGGTTTACTTCAAAATTTTGGCGCGAATTCCAAGAGCAAATGGGAACTAAATTGTTCATTAGCACTGCTTACCATCCACAAACGGATGGGCAGAGTGAAAGAACAATACAAACATTGGGAGATATGTTGCGGGCTTGCATCATCGACTTCGGGGGCAGTTGGGATGTCCATCTACCCTTGGTCGAATTTTCATATAACAATAGCTATCAATCGAGCATTAAAATGGCCCCGTATGAGATGTTATATGGTAGAAAGTGTCGAACCCCGGTGTGTTGGGGAGAAGTGGGACCACGAGGATTAGCACCTACTGATATAATCCGAACTACGAATGAGAAAATTGATATAGTCCGAGCTCACTTAAAAGCAGCTCAGGATAGACAAAAGTCGTATGCGGATAAGCGAAATAGGCCTATTGAGTTTCAAGTGGGCGATAAGGTAATGCTGAAAGTATCCCCGTGGAAAGGAATCATACGGTTCAGAAAAAGAGGAAAGTTGAGTCCGAGGTTCATTGGGCCATTCAGGATCACTGAACGGGTTGGTAAGGTAGCGTATCGCCTTGAACTACCAGAGGAGTTGAGTGGAATTCATAGCACATTCCATGTGTCACATCTCCGAAAATGTTTAGCAGACGAAACTACTAGTATCCGCTATGATGATATCGAGGTGGATAACAGCCTCAACTATGCTGTGAGGCCAATTGCAATTTTAGATCAAAAAGAGAAGAGTCTGAGGAACAAAGTAATTAACCAAGTGAAGGTTAAATGGGAGCACAGGAAGGGTGCGGATACCACGTGGGAATCCGAAGAAGAGATGCAACGGCTTTACCCAAAACTATTTGGTACGTATCTCGGTTTCGGGGACGAAACCCTTTTTAAGGGGGGTGGACTTGTAACATCCCAAAATTTCAAAACTTTATATTAGAATTATAACGTGTATAATAAACAAGAATAAACTAACTAGGATAAATAACCCAGTTAGTTAGAAGTCTTGTAGTAACACAAGGATGAGTTAAAAAGATCAAAGATGTAAACTAAATAAGAGTGGAGGGACCAAGGTTGTCAAAGTTGAAACTTAAATTACTAATAATTAGTAAAACAAAAACCAAACACTCCATTTTTGGAGTCTGGTCGATCAAGGAACACAGGGGGCGACACCCACTCCTTCACAACCCTAAATTCTACTAAAATCTCAAATTGAAGGCTCAAATCATGTCATAATCGCAATCTGATCATAGAATCGTGATCTCCTCGTCAAGGAGGTCATAAGGTATGTCAAATTAGGTTGATTTGATACAACTCAAATTCTTGCATGTGATTGAAATCGAAGGTTGAGCTCGATTATGTGTTGTAAAACATGAAATTAGAAGTAATATGAAGTCTAGGGACAAACCCTAGATGATTTCTTGTCAAAATCTTGCATGTTAGTTGTAAGGATCAAAATCACTATAGTGGGTGATTAGTAAGTTAGTAGAACTTGATAAACACTAGGATTAAGACTCTTGTTCTAGTGAAAACTGAAATTTTGAGATAATCTCTGAAATTGTTGATGTTAAAATATGTGTATATTGTCTAATTGAAGTTAATTTGAGTGATAAATTCAAGTCATGAACTTGGTTTAAATCATGTAGAAATCTGACCCGCAAGGTGTTTGATAAAACGCCTAAATGAGTGTTAAAATGTTAAAGATTGTTAAAAACGCAGAATTGCATATGTTATGAATGAATGCGTTAAAGCTTATGAAAGAGAGTTCTAATCTTGTTATGAATTGAACTCTTTAGGCAAGGAATCCGGAACGTCAAGTGGACACGCCGGAAGTGATACCCGCGGAAAAGGTGTGCTTTAAAGGTACGTGGCTTTAGCCCGTTAAAATTTTGTGTAAATAATTAGTTTTGTTGTGTGAACGGTGTTGAATTAAAATGGATGTGTTTGATGCGTTGTTAAAGTGGCGAAGTACACTCGACCATCAAACGGGTCAAAGTAAAGATTTGGTATATAGTTTGGCTAGTCAATAAAGTGATGGTTTTCACTAAATGGTCAAATGGGTCAAAATGATGTTTTCAATTGAATCATGAGAGTAGAGACTTGAAATGTCTTATACCTTGTTAAATGATGAATTGTACCATATCAATGATTTGGTGATGTTAACCTAAGTATAAGAACCCGGAATATGGGTCAAACAATAAATGTTAAATGAAAAAGGGTTATTTGAAACGGAATGCTTGAATTCCGAAGAAACAAATATTAGTTCTAAAGGAATCGCAAAGCCATGGAATTGGCGCGAATACACTAAGTAGGTGAGCTCGGGCGATTGGGTAATTATGCCTATAAGGACTTAAGAATGGAAAAGAGGTGCTATGCACTTACACTAATGGGTTGGATAAGGAAAATAAGGAAATTGCGAACCAATAGTCGGTATCTCGGGTTCCGCGATGTAAATTTTATATGGTTGAGTCTGTAATTTTATTACGAACTCGTAGGAAAAAGAAACGGTTTAAACGGATTAACGAGTAGAAAGTTATGATCATTCAAAGTTGAAAAATGGTTAATTGGCAAAAGTGCAGGACCTGCCGTAAATTACGGTCCCACCGTAATTTACAGTGGAGGTCTGAAGTCTTACGATGAAAGTCTCCTGAGTTACGGCAGACCAGGTTGTTCAAAGTCTACCGTAACTTACGGTAATACCGTAAGTTACGGTGGAAACCTGAAAATTTGTATTTTGTTTGTTATTTTGAATTGTTAGAATTCGTTTATATGCAATACATTGATGTCAAAACTAATATTTTAGTATTTGACCCTAGGTATGGATGAGTTTTCCCCGGATGGCGATCAAGCACTTGTCAAGAACCGAACACGCATTTTGAAGCTTCCGCATTAATCTTAATCTTGTCTAGACATAATCATGTTGTAAACACTTTTGTTAATCACGTTTTAAATCCCTTAAACTAGTGGTTAGTATGCTAACAAGGGTTAACTTTTAAACTTGTTATGGATTATCTTGGGATGTGTTTGGTACTATCTCAAGTGTGTATGGTTTAAACACGAAATGCTTTTGTAAACTCTGATTTTTATAAAGTTGTATCTAATTATTAGTTAAATTCTGTCAAATTAGTTAGGGTGTTACATACCAGTATCAATGCTGCACCATTCGAAGCACTTTATGGACGAAAGTGCCGAACTCCAGTCTGTTGGGTAGAAATTGGAGAAAAGCAACTGTCTGGACCAGAGATCGTACAAGAAACAACAGACAAGATTATTCAAGTCAAGGATAGATTAAAAGCAGCACGCGATCGACAAAAGAGTTGTGCTGATAACAGGCTGAAACCATTGGAATTTCAAGTAGGAGACAAGGTATTATTAAAAGTTTCTCCCTGGAAAGGAGTGGTAAGATTCATCAAAAGGGGAAAGCTAAGCCCCAGGTATGTTGGACCTTTTGAGATTATTAGAAGAATAGGACCTGTAGAATATCAGCTACAACTGCCAGAGGAAATGGTAGGAATACATGATGTATTTCATGTATGTAATCTCAAGAAGTGCTTAGCCGATGAATCATTGGTAGTACCTCTTAAGGACATAGAGGTAAATGAGAAACTTAAGTTTGTAGAAAGGCCTCTACAAATCGAAGACAGGAAAGTTAAGAATCTCAAACACAAGAGATCAGTTCTAGTCAAAGTGAAATGGGATTCCAAGAGAGGACCAGAATATACGTGGGAGCTTGAATTAGAAATGCAGAAGAAATATCCACACCTGTTCTAGTAGACCTCGAGGACGACTTCTAAAAAAGGTGGGGAGGATATAACAACCCTCCTAAATATATCCTAAAATACTTATAACACCCCTATACGTCCCAAAATACACCCCGTATACGAAAAACGATCCCGAAATACTTTAATTTAACAAAAATTAAATAAAAATGAAATTTAAAGGGCATTCGCGGGGCGCGAAGCCCTTGGCTACCCTAGTAGCGGGCGGCGACAGCTAGGCCACCAGGACGTACTCGGTGCCGCAACGTGGCATGTGCGTGTCAAGCCTATTGGTCGAATCAACCAAGCTAGGGCCTACCCTAGATTTGCTCACGGGCCGCGAAGGCTTTACCTTCGGCTCTCGCGGGGCGTGACAAAGGATCGATCAGACCCTATAAATAGATGCCATCGGCATTCAGTCGAAATCGTTCAAAATATAATTCTCTCTCTCTCTAATTCTGAATTATAGAAATAATATCAGGTATAATACCCCTTAATTAGTGAAGCTCTGCCTCGATATAAGTATCATAACCCCTGGTTACGTATTAGATACGCTGCCCGATTGATCTAGTGCTCCGTAACGCCTGTCGAGGCTCTTCCCGACGTAGTCGTTAGAGTTTTGTCTCGGGAAGGGTATAACTAATGTAAATTGGGTTATTATACTAACGCGTGTGCATTGTTTAATTAATAGATTATAACCAGGAAGTCACAAGGAAAATACCTAATTAGCAATGTGAGTTTATCCTCTTTTTGTAAATGCTTTTCATAAACTGTTTTTACAAAACCTCAATTGTTTTACATTATGATTAACAGTGATTGAGTATTTGTAATTCTACAATATCGTCGGTATGTTGGGATTTTGTATACAAAAATTGTTACTACACTGTGAGTAGTAACATGACCACCAGTCAGGATTGACAGTGTCGTGGGTGGTAATTAAAGTAGAAATGTAAACAAATGTAATTGCGAGATCGCCCTCAATGCTGTAAAATGATAAAACCTGTTTTGATTAAATTGGGATTCACTCACCAGTATTTCCCTCTAACAAATGTTTTTAAAACGCGTTTCAGGTAACAAAAAAAGCCAAATAGAAGCCAGCTGGACAGCACTGAAGGCTTGGAAAATGTGGCTATAAAAGTTACCTAAATAAAGAAGATGTTTTAATTCAATAAATTAGGGTTTATCCCTATAAACATGTTTGTAATGGAAACTTGGGAATTTCCCATGTATTTATTATTATAAAAATGTGGTATTTTACTCTGATAAAATATTTCTTAACTATTATTATAAAAATACTTCCTATTTTTAGGAGACTATGTATTTTATCCTAACTATGGATGAGATTTTTTACTCAAATACCAGTACCGTACCGTACCGATCATAAATATCGGTATCGGTATTTTTCCGGTAAAAACTGATATTGTTACCGAATTTTACTAAGGAATTTCAAGGGTTATTTTTGCCACTATTTAATTAATATATTCTTCAATTTATATTTTAAATAATTACAGATGAGTTAACTTGGGTGATGTACTTTTTATATAAACCAATTGAATATTTGCCAGATTATCTTGTACTCATTCATTATTGATTTTTCATTATATTGTACTTTTCTATTTAGATTTCAATTCCAAACCAATATCCCATCTCTACAGTTTTTCTTCTAAGTTGTTCATGGCAACTTTATCATCAGTAAAAAGCATGACCCAAGCTTACTCATTCATGTCATCTTCTAGTATGATAATTTAAATTTGTTTGTAATACAATGGTCCGTATCCATCAGTTATGGATATTAAGTAAAACAATGGAAAACACCAAAGCGGTACCAATGCGGTAAAGTACCAAAAAACCGATACCGGTACCGAAACGATATATGTGGTAAAGTATTCGGTATCCAATTTTCCTTCATTTTGGTATCGGTATAGTACCAATCTCATCCCTAATCCTTACCCTTGAAATATAATGCTTATTAATCTCTTTAAAATAAAAACAAGGAAAATAATTGTTCATTAAAAGCTAAAAGAAAAACATATAAACAAATTGTTTTATGCGTGTATCTGGGGCAAATGTCTAAAAGTGTGAAAACGGTAAGAACGATTTTGGTGTTGACATGTGGTGTTGGTGTTAACTTACACCAATGGTAATATTGTCAAAAGTCCATGGACATGCCACTCACATTGTCACACCCCGGATTCCACGTGTCACCGGTGGGCCCGGTGGGGAGTATCGTGACGTGGTTGGCAACATAATAGTCAAACAACACAATATTTAAATGCACAGCGGAAGCAATTGAAAGACACATTTCAACCGAATAAAATATTGTAATATCGTGTATCACAAACAGTTGAAAGTTTATCCACAGACGGATCGAAATAAATAGGAAACAGTAGTTCAACAGACGATAGGGCATCTTAAGCTTGCGAGACTCTTTATTGATGCTAAGGAGAGAATCCAGCCTATTACGCTTAGTACCTGCATTTAATCTTTTTGGGAAAATACGTCAGTTTACACTGGTAAATACAATCAACTGAATCATTTTAAAAATGATTAAAAATTGGTTTGGATGCACGTGGCATAAACATTTTATAACTTGGGATAATTATTTAAATATATAAACTTGTAAAAGAATTACATGTTCCTTATGCGTTCAGTAGCCCGGATCGTGCCGGGTTAAAGATCAATAGACACACCACATTCTTTATTTATGCACTGACGAGTGTAGTCGTGTACGCCTACACTCCGCGCTTAGGTCGTGGCCATTTCGTAAAATGATGCCAAGGATATCCGGGACATGGTCGTTAACCCCCCAAAGGCTTTAAGTAAACAAAACAATTTAAACGAGCCGATCAAATTATTCAATTAACCACCATACGATGGAAGATTTAATGCCTGACCAAGCGGTATTTTATATACCGTACCCCAAGCCCGTATAGGGAAAATAAGTTAAAAGTATTTACCTGAGCAAAGTAATAATCACAATAAGCAAATGCAAGTAGCTTTTACTGGTCCTCCTAATCTGGAACGAAGGTTTATAATAACCTATCAGAATCCTAACGGGTCTTTAGTTAAGCTTAAGCTTAGACCGGTTAGTTTTAAAGATACGGTTCGTACGCACGATTAAGCGAAGACCGGATAGAATGTGATTTATACCCGACAAGTTTGAAGACTTGCTTAATATGGTTACATTATACACATTCTGGATTTTGAGATAAAACCGATAAGGTTTGACCCGTTTCGGCTAATTTATGTAAACTAGTTACATAAACCGAACCGAACGCGTAATAAGCGTAACGGTTATCCGTAAGAGCCATATACAGGTTTCCTAAGTTAATATGCTTCAAATATGTTGTGACATCAGTAAGATGTCATTTATTATGCCCGAAACGAATTTAAACACAAACTATGCCCCGTAGGGGTAGTTTGGTCATTTTCAAGGTTATAAAAGAGTTTAAGTATTATCCTGAGTTACAGGTCTGATATAATTAGCAAAAATACTTAATTTAATAAGTTATAACAGTAGGGTAAAGTATATATGTGAAATTTATCAATTATAACCAACTATGCACCGTAGGGGCATTTTGGTAATTTCACATAAGCCGAAAAGCTCAAAACGGAAGTCTGAGTTTAACAAATTTTGCTTGCTGTTAAAATATTATAATTTACCTAAAATATCAGTAGGTATCAACCCTTGTATGTTTAAAGTAGTTCTAGTACATACTATGCGTTAAAAACGCTTAAAAAGGCGATTAGAAGCCATTTCCGGGTTCTATACATAAAGTTGATATTTTTATTATTCCAGAAGGCTTAAAATAATTTATTTATCATGTGTAATCAGTAGCAAAAGGTTTGGAGTCAATTAGATATGTAAAACTCATTTTATAGCCCGTAAGGGCAAAACCGACAATTACCGGATTAAGCCTATGACTATAAGTTATGTTCAGCCTAAAATTAATTAAAAATCTTCAAAAATCCCAAAATAATATATTACATCAGTGGGTAAAGAGTTTGATATCAAAAAGTAGGTTTAAATGGGCTATACACTAATTACGCCGTTTAATTAACATAAAGCTTTCAATTTACGCTAATGAGCATAACTCTCAATCTACACCTCCAACTGATGTCAAATTTTGGGTGCAAGTTTATAATTTAGTAATTAAGGTTTCTACTCTTTTACATTTTCAAAAATCACGTTTTAAGGTGAAAAGGGCATAATGGTCAACATATGAGCAATTAACGGAATCATGCGTATTAATTGGTTAACTAATGAACCAAGGTGTATAATCACAAAGGGTTATACTAGCATGTAACCTAGTCCAATTAAAGCTCTAAGGAATTTCTAAAACATACCAAAACGGGTCAGAACTGAAGTCAACGCAAAAGTCAAAGCTTTGCGACTTTCGGTTCCGAACCGGGTCTCTACTGAAAATTGTCGGGTTGAACATGTTTAGACATGTTCTTACATTCATTACCAAGTTATATTAATGATCAAACAGGTTGTATGTGTTCTACGTTGCTAATTATGCATAAATCGGAAAGTAAGCATTCTGTTGACTTTTTAATAACAAGTTTGACCCGACATTTGACCTAGTTAGAGTGGGAATCAGAGGGTGCCCTTTTAAGGGTTTATTGCCCACATAATTACCAACTTATAACTACTTTCAATTCGACTAATCACTGGACCATTAGTGATTAATCTTGAAGTCAACCGTTAATTATGACGGTTTGACTTTTAAGCTAAAACTAAGCAAAAACTTAACTAAGGAAGGTTAAGCATACTTACTGAAGTCCTTTGCACGATTAGTGATCACTTGAGCCTGCTTTGGAGCTCCAGAAATGATCAGGAATGCTGAAGGAAGGTGTGAAGAATTGGTTGCAACCTTGTGGCCTTATATAGTGCTCAAGAACTCATGGATTGTTGACACACAAGTCTATCCATGATCCCAGATGATCCACACATGTCCCTAAGGGTCTAGGGGTTGCTTAGGGGTCGCCCATGAAGTGAAACAACTGATTAAAGTCGGTTTATGCGTGAAATTCGGCTGCTGTCCAAAGTTCCTGTATCTGGGCGTCGTAGGCGGCCCGCGTAAGATGTTGTTGTGTGTTCAGCTTCCACATTTTCTAGTTTTTGCATATTTATCTCTTGGCCCTTCCGAAAGGTCAACCAACTTATATTTTGCACTTTGACCCCTTCACATTTACCTACAAGGGCTTCAAGGCTTATACCCACTTTATTTAGTCCTTGATCACTTTGTTATTACCCGAAAAGTCATAACTTTCAACGTTAACGCTTTAACCCCTCGCATACGAATTTGATCATAACTTTCTCATACGATAACGAAACTTTATGAAATTTATATCGTGCATTCTAGTGAGCATAATTAACCGTTACAAAGCTTCGGGTTTGCTAAAAGGTCACTCAGAGGTATAACTTAAACATGTTGACACATTTAACCCCTGTAGTTTGTAATCTCTCACTTTTAGCTTCGTATGATCCATGATTTATTCATTTGATGGTATAAATATCATGTAGGGTTATTATAAAGTATATTTATTCACTGTTGACATTTTGAACTCGTATATTCACATACTTTCCATGTTCGTCAACTTTAGTCCCTCAAGAACATCCTTTCACACGTTCAAACTTATGACACGTGTCGACACATTATATGACGTGAATTTTCGAGGTGTTACACACATGCCAAAGACCATCCACATGCAAGTCACATGCATATTCCACCATCTTTTTTAAACCCCCATAACTTTTTTGTACGTGATTATTTAAACAAAATACACCATAAAATCGAGTGTTTTATTCTCTTTCCAACAGGTATACTATTGCTATACTTTTGAAATAAAAAAAAATGACTTTGACTGGGTGTTCAAATAAAAACGTCATAAAACACCTAATTCAGAAAAACGCCATAAAAATACCCAGTTGAAAACGCCATATACATTACATGTGTAGATTCTATGAATAAACAATTATTTTCCTTGTTTTTTTAATTTTAAGAGATTAATAAACATTATATTTCAAGGGTTAGTATAAAATACATAGTCTCCTATAAAAAGAAAGTCATGGGAAGGGTATAAACGAACTTCGATTGAACTCATTCAAGCGGTATTAGAAACGGTTCTAATATTTACTCGACTTTTAGTTATATTTTTCGGCATTGTGTTATATTTTGATCGACAATTCTGCCATCTATTATGTCTTTGTACCCATCTAATTTGTATGAGACTTTATAGGATAACTTTACACTATATTTTAATCATTGTTTTTATATTTTAAGATATTTAATAAATAAATTAATAATTTTTTTTTCGTGTTCTATAAAAATAGTGTTTTACCTGCAACCTCCCATGTATATACATATAATATCGGTGGTCAAAAGATATAAATTCCTTTATCATTTCAAGGCTATTTCAATGTTATATTTTATTATATATTTATTCCAATGGCCATAAATGGAAGTATTAGGAAAGAAAATGTGCCATTAGTCCAGTATCATTATTCATTTGTGCCTTTGTGGAACACCATTCTTTCATTAAGTTTCTTTTGACTTTGACCCAATTTATATCTATTGATAATCAGAGATAATATTTTATTTGATATAATCAGTTGATATAATGGTTTAGTTTGTAAATATATTTAATTGTATTACTAAAATATAAAGTTACATTAGCGTGAAAACCGGAGGCTTGTACCGTAGTTGTATTTAGTGTATTGTTAAAGGTGTTTTTAAGTAGTTCAAAGTTTTAGTTTTACAGTGGATATGAATTTTTAAGAGAAGTTCTAGAGAGGGTGTACGAGTTAGCGTTATTAAAAAAAATACATATGTAGTGGATCTAAAATTATTATTAGTGGTCGTTATCCATGCGTCAATTAAAAAATCTAAACTAGTAAAATTACTAGCGCGTTGCGAGGGGAATTCAGTCGGCGTCGATACGATACGATATCAGCACTCAGTATAACAACAATGGAAGGAGAAAACCCATAAAGTACTATATTAAAGTTTAGAAGTTATGTAACAAGTCTATTAAAGTCTAGGATGTAAGAATGTAAATTAGTAAAAGAAAGAGGAAAAAAACAAGGTGTTAAAACGTCTTAAAAGTTAAGGGGAAAAAATTAAAAGGTGTGGCTTACTATTCATCAAGCAACACCTTTAATAAGGGTGTTCATGAGTTGAACTGAGCGGACATTTGCTCGTACTTTGCTCGTTTACAAACTGAACAAAGCGGAGTGATTCATTTAAAAACGAGCCTCAAATTAAACGGGCATTTTCCAAGCAAGCATTGAGTGAACTTCAAATGCTTTTGACAACCGTGTTGCCCGGTTTACATTTGCGGAGAGATATAGTGACAATGTTGGGTCTGAAGTTTTTATGTATTAAAAAACAAGCATATTTCATGGCATAATATTTTTTCTATGAATAATAATGTTGTGGTTGATAAGGGGATGATCATATTCCACGAACAATGATGTTGAGAGCAGGAGACGATCGACTTAGGGTAACAACATGAGATATTGAGGCGATGAGCAGACTGTCGTTTAGCGTTTAGGGTTTGACTTTTAGATTTGGTGTTAATTTTTATAGTAGCATGATTGGGCTAGTACGTATAAATATAGTTGTAAATTTATATGTTGTGGACCAAAATATAATAGAGTGGTATATATAAAACTATAAATTTAATCTATGTTTATGTATATATGTATGTGTATGTGTATGTGTATATATGTATAATTTATATTTGTGTATATACGTGTTTATACATGTATGTGTATATGTATATGTATATGTATATTTATTTATATAATCTTAAATTCAATGGTCGGTGACCACTTTCTGTTTTATAAAATTCACCCTAACTTTTCTTAATTGGTAAAACTCCCCCCTCAAATTTCTAACTTCACAAAAATCAACTTTCTAGCTTGATAAAAATAAGCCTTCTACTTATTAACTTGACAAAAAGCCCCAATACTTTCTAACTTCTTTTTAACATTCAAACTTTTGACATGTAACCCATTCTACCTCTACACTTTGCTATAGAGTCATAATAACCATCTAACTTCAAGTTTCTAAAGTTTCGAGCTTACCCTAAAACTATTTTCTTACGCTTTTATTTTTATGGTCACATCGGTATAAATTCGAGTTCGTCTATGCTTTAACGTATTTTTTTTTTTAAATGAGTTTGGTCAATTATTAAATGTTTTTATGTACGTTTTGACGTAAACTTTGTTTGAAAACAAATCGGGTCAAATATAATACGTTTTGATTTGACGGAATAAATTTGAGCTATCATACGTTTTGACATCAATTTAGTTCGGAAACCTGGTTGATTGTAGTCTATACGTTATCATTTCGCGTATGACGCCGCCGCAACGCGCGGCAGGTAAAAAAACTAGTATATACTAATTAAAAATAATAATCCGAGCCGAGCGGACCTTTGATCATACTTGGCTTGTTTACAAGTAGAACCGAGCAAAGCGGCTCGTTTACAACCGAGCCTCAAATTGAATAACTGAGCAATTTCCGAACGAGCGATGAGTGGCTTGGACGACCTACCTTATATATATATATATATATATATATATATATATATATATATATATATAGTATGTAGTTATGTTCTTTTTCGACATTACCACATAAATTTTATTAATACGAAGTTTTATTCGATATAAGTATTCTTTTAGCATCGTAAACGATACTGTGTACCGTTATCACACCAAACTGATACCGCCGAACAACATCAGTATCGGTACCGATATTCATTTTATAGTTTCCCTTTTTGATGATATTTCAATTATCATTGAATTTTCTTTTTTCAATAACTTGTGTTTGTTAACTTGTTTAGTCATATTCAAATGTACATTATGCTTACCTGTAAGTATAGGACTTAACAAGACAATGCCAATGATCTCTAGATCAAGTGGTGGAGGACTTGCATTTCTCTTGAGAGATGCAGGTTCGACTCCCACTTGGTGCAGAGTGAGGCACTGGTGGGCAGTGATAGGAGACCCAGGGAAACCTGGGTTGGATCCTTGAGCCAAACGGGTTTTACCGGTAATTTCACCGTCGTGCCTACGGGCGGGTGGGTTACCGGGTTTTCCCCGGAATTGGTGGTGGACTCGGGTTACTCTCGGAGTACTCCGTTTGTCCAGTGGGTGCCCCGAGAGTGCTCGGGATTGAGTTTGTTGGCCGTTCAAAAAAAACAAGACAAAACATTTATATCATATTCAAAAGGTAATAACATCACCATTTGACTCGTTTGACTCGGTTGTCCATTTGACCCATTTTCGGCTTACCCTTTAAGTGTCTCAACCTAACCATATATTGTTTATTGCCAAAAAGATGCTTATTTACCATCTTACCAATTTGACTTGTATCGCTAATCCATCTTAACAAGTATCTTAAGTTATCAATGATGTTATGAGGAAAAAAAATAGCTTCACTTTTGGTTATTGATGATGTTAGGCAAATGTTTTTGTTTCATTTTCTATCCAACTAAACACTTAACAAGATTTAATTTTTTTCATATACCAAAATTAAAGAGCAAAATCCCCTTACGAATTTTTCATACACGAGTGATTATAAAAGCATAAAATTCCACAACTAAGTTATAAGCTTTCTCTAACACTATAGGGGTGAAATTGAATTTCAGTTATTTTCTTGATATGGATTTGACTTTCATTAATGACGAATTTATTTGCCTATGAGGAAACTAGGTGTAGCATCAGTGGCGAAGCTTGAGATTTCCGACCAGGGGGTCGAAAACGTATATACCCAAAAATTTCTATAAAAGGGGGGTCGAAAACGTATATACCAAAAAAATTTCTATACGAAAACAACTTACTCTCCACTACTGAGCGAAAAGTTCGGGGGGTCGGCCGCCCCCTCCCGCCCCCGCTATGTTGCGCCCCTGCGTAGCATGCATAAGCACAACGTTAATTGTAACTGAGCGGTAACAAGATCAAAATAGGTAAAAAAAACAGACAAACAATGTAACAAAATAAAAGATCGACTAGATAAATTGGATCCAAACAAAACAAAAATATCGAAGGAGAACAAAACGAATTAGTGAAAAGGTAAGTAATACAAGTAGAATAACAAAATAAACGATTTATGCATCAACCGGAATCCCAATATATCACAAATAAATGCAGACATTGGATATATATAGAACGTTGAGATAACACATGTGCTATCGTTAAAAAAATAATAATATAATATTGTGATTAATAAATCATAAATCAATAGATCAAAACCATGTAATATAATCCTTATGCATAAGTGAAACATGTAGATATGCACTATGGGCTCACGCACTATCCTTATGCATAAGTGATACATTTTGACCATGCACTATGGGCTCACGCCCTTGCCAGGCGACTCGGTGGCTAGCGTGAACCGACGTGGAACATCACAGGGGGCGGCGTGAGTGGTGGCGTGAGGGGGGATCATGGGCTAGCCATGACATGAGGAGAGGGGTTTGATGGTGGGGACCATTGGTCACATGACCATTCAACCAAAAAAATATATATATTCAAAATCATATATGTAACACTTAGGCTGGAGGGTGTGGTTGGAGCCCCTTAGGGGATTTATCAGGCCACGTAGGATCCACGTCAGCCATGGAGCCCCCCTTTAA
>JARYGA010048659.1:0-29558 GCA_030545235.1 Helianthus tuberosus
AGTATGATATAGCGCTATAGGATTTGACACCCCATTCCTGTTGTCAAGGAATGTCTGAAACCAATTTGTTTCTCCATCCAAATAGGGATTGCCTTTGTGGTATCCCTATAGTCTCAAAGGTGTATTTTGATGCACTAGGTCTGATTGAATTTTTAAATCACATTTTTATTGTATATTTTATTATACTCCCAAAAGTATAGTTTGATATACTCTCATGTGTGATATTGTACAAAATAACATATAATTTGTTAACTACCAAAACATATTTTAAATATGTTATTTATTCAACCAAAACATAGTTTAATATGTTATTCATAAATACAAAGTATACTTTTGATATACTTTAAAAAACGATTATTTTAACAACCAAAGTATATTTAATATACTATCTAATTAACGATTTTGGAACCGAAGTATATTTTGATATATTATTTATTCAACTTTCTTATAACCAAAGTATGTTTTCATATATACTACATACCTTTTTAATCAAAACAATGTATTTCGAAACCAAAATTTTTCACAAGGTTTCATGGCTATTATTTTGTAAACATAAAACCTTTTTCTTGGGTAAACTAAAGCCATGAATCTAATTCACAAAAAAACCTATGTATCTCACAGGCATTTTTATGCTGACGTACCTATTTTTACACATGTTTCAGGTACTGCTTTGTGATGATTGTTGATACATGCTATACATAGGATGGACTCGTGCCTTAGCAACTTTAAAACTTGAAAGATAATAATTATATTTATTCAATTTGTAATAAACAATGAGTTCAATAATTTAAATAAAACGAAATTATTTAAATCCATGGTTGTGAAACAATGATTCTGTTACAACACTCCCCGACGTTTCCTCCACGTTTTGTTATTTTACGTGGTGGGGGTGTGACAGAAAAGTTGGTATCAGAGCCAATGGTTATAGGAAATTAGGTTATTAGTAATGCTTTGACCTAGACTATAACCTTCCTAGGACCCTAACACAAGTTATCTTGTGTTTAGTTTTAAAACAATACCGTCACCTATCCTTAGGTGACAACCACAACAAGAACACAAATTTCGAATCCGCTTTGAAAACCAATCATCTGTTCTAGGATGATTGATTACTAGGTTTTGAACCTTCAAAGTTTTCAAAATCTCGTCAAAGTTTGGGTCTAAATAATGTGAACACGTGAAAACTGGAAGAGTGAATGCCTGTACCCTGAGTTTTCTGTCTAAGGCTAGAGTGTTCGTACAAATCCGCAGTATCGGACCAGTCACTCTTACCTGGGAACTCTTGGGGTGAGTGTTCACTTATAGGCGAGCATGTCTTCGGTGATACATTATATTGATCCATTTACTTTGATTAGTCACTGTGTGTCATTTGTTTGTTTGAGGTAACGAACAAATGATCACCTTCCTTGTGTTTTGTCGATGTTTTCAATACCTCTTTTTTGTTTTTCAATCATCGACCTCACTTGTTTCCCATGTTCCCTTTAGGCAATGCCTCCTCGACGTGATGCTCAATTTTTTACTGCTGAGGAACTCGGAGCCCTTGTTGCTCAACAAATGGCTGCAGTGCTTCCAAGCGTAGTAACTCAGATTCATGAGTTATATAACAATAACAACAACAACACCCAGTGTAATTTCAAGACCTTTAACTCTGCCAAACCTTCGAAGTTTTATGGATCTCAAGGAGCAACCACGCTCCTGCAATGGTTTGAAAGTTTGGAGAGCACATTCAGGCACGTGCAATGCCCGAATGAGCGTAAGGTTGAGTTTGCATCCAGTGCGTTCGAGAAGCGTGCTCTTACATGGTGGAACAGTGTGATGCGTGATAGAGGTGCCGATGTGGCAATGGCACAAACTTGGGAAGAGCTTCGAGCTCTAATGATGAAGGAGTTCTGTCCTCGTCATGAGCTTAGAGCATTAGAGAGGGAATTTGACGATCTTAAACAAGACAGTGGTGAACATCAAGCTTATACTGATCATTATGAGGAATTGAGTCTGTTATGTCCTGCTATGGTCACGCCTGTGGATAAGGCGATTGAGAAGTACATTGATGGTCTTCCTGATTTAGTTCAGGATATCGTTACTGGCAGCAAACCTACTACTGTCAGACATGCCATTGAATTGTCTGCCACCCTGACTGAATCGCATATCAGGAAGGGTAAGCTTTTTCGAAAAGGTGACCCAAGACCATCTGACAAGGCTACTCAAGTTGAACCAAAGGAAAAACAGGCCGAGGTATCCAAGAAGAAGAAGCGTAAGGCTTCGCAAAAATGCGCCATAACTGCTCAGAACAATCAGGTTGCACCAAACCAACCAGCACAACCTCGTAAGAGGAAAACTTATGTTGGTACCGCACCTTTGTGCAACAAATGCAACCGTCATCATTTGGAGCAAGAGCAGTGTCACAAATGTACCCACTGTGGAAGATTGGGACATTTGGTCAATGTTTGCCGTTATGCAAATCAAGCTGTTGTAAACCCTACTGTTGTTCAAGCACGATTCCCACCGGGGTCATGTTATAACTGTGGTAACCTTACTCCCTACAGAAACAATTGCCCAAGACTTGTTAACATACCTCCAGCGCATGGACGAGTGTTTAACATCAATGAGGCAAACGTGAACAACGATGCAGCAGTGAACAATTAGTATTTCCTTGTGACGTTGGGAACAATTCAGTTGTTACATAAATAAAATTTGATGTTTCAATTTTATTTTACAAAACTGATACGATTGTGTGAATGTTTGATCCAACCCTTCGATGTCGACACTAAGACAAACTACTCGTGTGGTTCTGTCATTTTATGATCACTTGTGATCTTCCCGAAAATCTTAAATACACGTTTCTTTTTAAGAAACAAAGACAAATCTCTATTAAGATCTTCCTATCTTCATAGTTAGATTCTTGACGATATTTAAAGTGCCAAACGGAATTCACGGATTTGATTCCTGGTGTGCTTAGATTACTCGTATGCGCAATTAACAAGAAAATTAACAAAATGAAGATCAAGATAAACAATTATGTGCTTATGTGTTTTCTTATATGTTCCATGGTTTTATGTGATTTATCCAAATCCTCATAGAATCTTCCATATTTTAATATGAGGGATTCATAGTAGGATATCAAAAGGTACTACCTTAAATCCTTAATAGACTTCTACGTTGTAGTTAAGTCCCTTGGGTTAGAAAATACTATTCTATAATTGGACCCCTTGAGTGGTCTAGTTAAACAGATTTATTTGAAAATCTGGTTAGGAATATCATGTGATGATATAACTAAAAAGATCCCTTAAGTGGTCAATTTAAGGAGATCGTACGACGGTCTAGTTAAAAAGATCCTTTGGTGGTCTAGTCAAGTCACTTCATGTTTATTCGATTGATTTTTCTCCTACACATTATGAAATGAACTGTGCGGACTGTGCAAGGAATTACGTAATTATGGATGCATAGATAATTATGGAACTCAGTGCACAGAAACCACAACAAATTTTGTCATGTGTTAAGACCTATAGTGATGAGAATAACGAAACGGGAACAATGTAAAAAGGGCATGGTGGATACGCCGCTGGTACTTCCTATATATAAGTGTTCCTTATTACATTGCGAACGTAGCGTTATTTAAGTTACTAGAAGTCCTGGACCTTGACCAATGTCATTTTATCTTACACCCTCTGACACTGATTTCAAGCACACACCAGTTTCCTATGATAAGTCTTCATAAGAAACGTTCTTCTGTCCGTAGTTCGAAACTTCATGTTTTGTTACTACAAGGACTTCACTTCGATAGTTGACAATTTCGCTAACAATCCAGACATGACCCAGAGTTTTACTTAGGGTTCGAGGGATTCATTCGAAAGCCAAACAATCACGGTTGTCTTCATAAGTTTCCTCTAAAATTAAATTTCGGGACGAAATTTCCTAAAGTAGGGGAGACTGTGACACCTGTGTCACTTCAACCATCATACAAATACCAAACCAATGAAATATTGTGTTTCATACTTGGGATTTGTATAAATATGTGTATCGTTTGCACATATCAATTCTTGTTCAATTTCGAGCTTTAAATCGCTTTCTGGGAAGTTATACGCGAACTGGTGCGTAAACATTATCAGTTTAATGAGACAAACACTCCGGGACAGCAATATAAGCTTAACATACCTTAAATAACCTTTACATAACTTAGAAATAAGTTTTGAAGGCTTTGGTATGGCAAAAACAAGTTTATTCGCTTACAGGGACTATTTGCGTCAAACTGCAAAAGTCTGTCGTTTCGTAAGGCAACGTACAGTCCGAAATATGATCATAAGCTAAACATACCATATATAACCTAAACATTGCTTAGAAATAAGCTTTGATAGGTTAGGTGTGCGAAAACATGCTTATTTGATCTTATAGGGACTAAAAGTGTCAAAAACGGCGTAAGTTTGCATTTTCGCGCATATCTTACGTTCTGACCACATCTGGACATCCAAAATTTTTTTACACACTAAAATATATTTATTTTAGTGATCGGCATGCAAAAATACCATTCGTCGCTTAATTTGGTTCGTTTTCGCGTCCGTTTGAGTTTCGTCGTAATTTAACGAACAACGCGACCGTACGACCAATCGAGCCGACATCCGAGAGTTCTCCGAGCACATTTTGAGTCCTCTAAACTTTATTGACCTTGTAGAGCATAAATTTCATAAAGTAGGGGAGACCGTACGACCAATAGGAAATGACCAAAATGCCCTTTTGTAGCATAAATCCGTAATGTGCATATGTGAACATATTTTTGACATCTAAACTGAATTAGTAACATGTTTAAGTATAATTGGGCATGTAAGAGTTAACATAGCACATAGTTAACCATTCGAAGATAGTTTTGCGCAAATGACGCATTATAGTAGCTTATACTACCATAATGGGTCGAAACGGGTCAGAAGCACTTAGGTAGACTTTCAAACCAGAATGTAAGCTCTATTAAATCATACCATATGAGTTCAATTACTCATTTGATTTATAGAACATCATTCTATCCTATCTCCCGGTGTAGGAGCCGTTTAATAACATAGTTACCTATACTAGGTGCCGTTTGATTCCGTACTCCCTCTAGCTTTGCTTGGTTGTTGTTCAAGACTTCTAAGTACCCTCAAGTGAGTACATAGTCCCCTCTTTTACTGTTTTCAATGTTTTGGGGTGAAGCATGTGTACCTATTTGTTATGTTCACGATTTCAAAGTATAATTGATTATACATATTAGTACCTATCTTTTGACAAACCAAATGATTATTTATGATCTAAACATTGATTTTTCAAAGATTATAAAATAAATTGTTGGATAGTACATATTTTGTTCACCAGACCGATTGGTAGTATGATATAGCGCTATAGGATTTGACACCCCATTCCTGTTGTCATGGAATGTCTGAAACCAATTTGTTTCTCCATCCAAATAGGGATTGCCTTTGTGGTATCCCTATAGTCTCAAAGGTGTATTTTGATGCACTAGGTCTGATTGAATTCTTAAATCACATTTTTATTGTATATTTTATTATACTCCCAAAAGTATAGTTTGATATACTCTCATGTGTGATATTGTACAAAACAACACATAATTTGTTAACTACCAAAACATATTTTAAATATGTTATTTATTCAACCAAAACATAGTTTAATATGTTATTCATAAATCCAAAGTATACTTTTGATATACTATCAAAAACGATTATTTTAACAACCAAAGTATATTTAATATACTATCTAATTAACGATTTTGGAACCGAAGTGTATTTTGATATATTATTTATTCGACTTTCTTATAACCAAAGTATGTTTTCATATATACTACAAACCTTTTTAATCAAAACAATGTATTTCGAAACCAAACTTTTTCACAAGGATTCATCGCTATTATTTTGTAAACATAAAACCTTTTTCTTGTGTAAACTAAAGCCATGAATCTAATTCACAAAAACCTATGTATCTCACAGGCATTTTTATGCTGACGTACCTTTTTTTACACATGTTTCAGGTACTGCTTTGTGATGATTGTTGATACATGCTATACATAGGATGGACTCGTGCCTTAGCAACTTTAAAACTTGAAAGATAATAATTGTATTTATTCGATTTGTAATAAACAATGAGTTCAATAATTTAAATAAAACGAAATTATTTAAATCCATGGTTGTGAAACAATGATTCTGTTACAACACTCCCCGACGTTTCCGCCACGTTTTGTTGTTTTATGTGGTCGGGGTGTGATCGCATCCCTTGGCAAACCACTACTCTCCCACTTTGCCACCACTTCACTACCACTACACCACCAACACCCAACACCATCATCTATCATCCATCTCTAGAGTGTGTAGTAGTCTCGGGATCCAAGATTGATAGTAAGAGTTCTTGCCAATCAAAGGCCATGTTTGGTTAAGCCTCTTACATTACTTGGTGAAGACAAGTCTTTAGTGTATTACTTTTGATTTTTAATCTTTTCGCACTTTTTATTTGGTTGTGTATTTATGACTTTAATAACTAGTTTCTTATGTTGAAGGTGAATTTTCTTTATCATTTGTCCGTGCTGTCTTGGCATTACTTTACTGTCTTTATAAAGTAAAAGATTTACACCATTCATATCTCTACAATCTATATAGAGATATGTTAGCTATCTGGTCGGGGGTTAAGGGAATGGTTTAGTAAGGTTCTTGCCTTGTTCAGTGTATAGATCCTGCAAGGACCTGGGTCAAGCTTACTAGGACCTCCTTCAATACCCACTGGTATTGGATGGCGAGGGTGCGAATAGCTTGATCCCCTCATATGTAAACTACTATTAATACATTAAACCGGCTACTTGGGATTGTATCCCTACTGACTCAAACCATTTAACTGAGGGTAACGTTACCTTCAAAATAGGGGCCTACCACTTTTCGCATTAATAAATTAATTAATTATCTTTTAATATTCTGACCCTTCGGGATTGTATCCTTGCTGACTCAAACCACTGAGTTGAGGGTAGCGTCACCCTCCTACTACTATAACTAAGATAATCTCTTAAAAAGTCCGAACGTGTGAAAATCATCAAAGGGTACATTAAAGGCAAGTCAGATCCAAGTGATTTATCTTGTCTATCTGTTTTTTATTTTATTTTTATTTCTTCATTTTTAGTTTTTATTTTCATGTTCAAAACTTTTTTTCAAAAATTTAGATTGATTAGACGTTGAGGATAAACTGGTACAAAAAGCTCTTGTGTTCTTGAACGATCTCGGTATCTTACCAATGCTATACTACGCTCACGATGGGTGCACTTGCCCAAGTGTGTGTTTAGTGTTAGTAGAATATCATGTTTTATAAATTTAAAACTTGACTAATGCGTAAAATGAGCTTAAAATATTAATAAAAATATATCACGCTTCGCACACACCAATGTTCCTAACATGTAACATAACATATTTGTCCACTCAAGAAAGTATTAATAAACAAGGTTTTATTTTGAAGATCTCATTGACCTCTATTTTGGTAGAAAGCTAGATTATATATCATTCATTAAATATAGTCTAGCTTTCAACATAGCACAAGGTTTTGTTAGTTTCTACATCGTAGAAACCAATTTAATTTCAAAAAACATGTCCGTCGAATTTATCGATAGTTAATCACGATGCAAGATCTAGGGTAACAAAATGTTGTATTTGGTGTTATTTAAGATGTTCATTCATCATGTCCATGTTCAGGTGTATATGGATTGAAAACCAATCAGATATTAATGTTAACAAAGATGGTTTTACTAATCTTAACCATTCATTCTCGCAAATCAAATGGCTCAGATTTACTTTGTTGAAGGAACACTGTCTTGCATGGAGGAATTTTTTGGTGTTGAAAATGTTGTCAGCGAGAAAGGATACGATAATCTTTATATGCTGCCTTTATTTTCTTTAAGTTATAAACAACAAATGACGATATTGTCAATATTTGCTTATATAAAAATACAATGTTGCCTATATAAGATTTTACCACCATGAAGAACTAGTGTACCCCATGAAATCATGAATGTGATTATGCATTTTAGTTTAATTTTCTATATTGTAAAGATTTTCCTACATTTTTATAAATTTCTCTTTTGTAAAACTTTTCTTACTTCAACTTAAAAAATGTATTGAATAAGCTATGCATGTATCATATAACAAGAGAGATATAGAAAGGGGAAAACAAATTTCTTATTATATATAATAACAATTAGCAACTTAGGTTACGTTAACAATACCATCGCCAGCACAGGTCGTGGTCAACTTTGTGGGCCCAGGGGATCTTCCAAACCTTTCAGAAACTAATCCTTCGTCTTATATAGCCAAGGGATAGGGCGTGCCTCGCTTTATTTGCCTTGATCTTCGCATGGTGGGGTTTTAGAGGTATCTGGTGGGTTCCTCAGATTCAAGGCATGGAGCATGTATGGACAATTTCTTCTATTTTTCTTTGTTTTTCGTCCGGTTTTGCTTCCTTTGTTTTTTCTTGGGTAATTTTTGTCATAAAAATTCAAGATAAACCAATTTAAGCTTATTTTGTTAACAAAACATATTAAAAATGGATAATAATTTGATATAAAAATGAGCATTTTAGCTCATATAATCTACCTATTGACTAAAGTATAATTATAAAAATTGGAACGCACTCCGCTTCAAGTTCAACTAGGTTGAGAGCAGTAAAAAATGAAGCATAAACAAAGGAAACAAAATAAGTTGAACATACCAGGGCTATTGATGATATCAGACTGACACGACCTACATGGGCAGAGACGGTGGCTACAATGCTCGCCTTTTTTTCAAGGGTAGTTGTAGAAGAGATTTGCTGAGTGCTAACTTTGCCCAATCAAAAACCGACTGGACATACTTTTGTAGCCGAAAGATCTAGGTTTTATAATCAAGTGGGAGTGCTTGTGGTTCACAATAGTAGTTTCTCATCTCAAACCAAAAGAACGAGTGATTGAGAGTCGTGAGAAGACTGAGGGGTGGTATCGGAATCATATGGTGAAGGTCACAAATCTCTGGATTCGTACACGAAGGTTGTTTGGCTTTTGTTAGATTGAGATTTTTTGAGCGAAAGATTAGGGCTTTTGGCAGGAGCACTCTCGTGGCATAAAAACAGAGAAATGGAAAGAGGAAGGTAAATTTCTTATACATTCATAAGCCATAACAATCTTATACAACATATATATACACATGAATTATAACCGATATTGAGTCATAAAATAATGGTACATTATGTCTGCCCACTATGATGATTTATAATAGTATGGATAATAAGTAAAAACTAAATAAACTTTATTAAAGTATTAATTTTTAGTATTTAATGACAATATTAAAAAATAAATAGTATTTCTACATAAAATAACTTAAGAATTAAGACTATTAAGATAAGGATTGTTAAATGAACTGTGTTTCATTATTTAAAGTCACATTAATGAGGCAACAACACACAGTTTTGGATATACGTAGAGCATTTAGATAGGAATCCGCACATCATCTATATCACTCTAATTAAAGAAAAAGTTAAGATTTTCATCAATTTTGAACTCTATATGATTCCCTAAAATAGAGAATAGATAGAGAGTGCATATTGATTTCCAGTACATTTAGATTTACTATTCACTTACTATATCTATTCCCTGTATTTTTGGTGAAAAATAATAATAAATAAGTATTATTTAAATGAATAGAGATATTGTTGGTCCTAGTCGTGGATCTCTTCACAAGTATTGATATGTCGAACACTTTCTATACCTGCGGAATCGCTCTAAGAAGGTTATGATGACTATAATCTATCACTAATCACTCACGTACATCATAACTGGATCAAGAAACAAAGCTAGTAAAGTAACAAGGTAAATGATCTCGATCTTATGCTCAAACACAAAGGTGAGTACAAACTTTTCGCTTGTTCCTAAAGAGTTGTTTCAATACTCACAACACTATTACTTATTTATACCCGCATGAATAAAATAATCACACATTACACTCATAAACATTAAACTAAACAGACTTAGTGAAATGTTCAAAACTAACGAAATGCTACATTTTGTTGCACAAAACATTTTGTTCATTAAGCTTTAAGAACTTATTGTTGCACGTTGTTTAATCTTCAAGCTTGTGTAATGATTTAACTTCTTGAGTCTCTATCCAACACCCTACCATCTCCCCTTAGGCTGATGCTATCAATTCATAATTGAAAAAAAAAATGTTTCTTAACATCATGTGTTAAACACCCACCAAAAATAACAGTCTTCACATTTGTTATAACAACCTTCTAATAATCTTTTGCTTCTTCTACATTAAACAATCATTGAATTTGATATTTGGAAAGCACATTCATGTCTTCTACACCAAACATATGCAAATCCATAGGCTCCATTATCAATATATCCTTCTCACCAATACATTTAATCATAGCTACTCCCCTTATTCCATCATAGTACCGTTAGAACTCTTCAAAATATTTCGAGGAACATGTTTGCAAACAAGGATTTTTGTTTATCTTTTTTCATAAATTGTTGGATACAAAGTTGTAGCCCTTGGGCAATTTTGTCAAAGGATCTATGATATCTTTCAAAATTCTTGTTTTGCTTTTAGATGGTTGGAGAAGAGGAAACTTTTCTTGAACTACTAAAAAGTGTTAGCCGTTGTATCATTATCTTCATTCAGCATAGGAAGTCTTGCAAGTTTTCCCAAATCAATTTCAGGAAAAGATTGAGAAATCATTAGCTTTCAAAATGTATTATGTAACTCCCAGCTTCCTTTTGATTAAGTACATTATCTTTCCACTATTAAAACTCTAACTAGTATATCACATTGCATCTCCTTCTATCTTCTTCATTGCTCATAGTATCTAAAAACATCTTCCTTTTCAGATGAAATCTTGAACCATTCAGGATTTGTCTAATCCTCCCTTGAATTCTTGGTGTTAAAGATCCTTCGAAAAGGGTAGATGATTTTTAATCATGATTAATAATTGATTCATCATGAGTTGATGATGGTTTAGTTATGCTTGGAGGATCTTTAGAAACTTGTGAAGAAGTTCTATCATGCATACCCATGTCACAAACAAACGCCTTTTATCACATATCTTTTTTAATTCACATAATAAGCTTTGTCCATATCATATCATTGAGTTCTTGAAGAATAGTAATCCAATGTTAATGCATCTCGTGCAATCAATTCGAAGTCCAACATCAAGTTATCATATATGTCTCTTTCCTATAACTATTCATTTCCAATAAAACTTGAACTTTGAAAAATTGGCTTTTCTTTATCATCATATTTCTCCTTTATCGGTTCCTTTTCTTTTTTTCCTTCACTGTATATGTCTCCTTTATTCTTTTGGTATCACCTGCAACATTATCATCATGCGATTTACTCGATCAACTTTATCTTGATTATCATCATCATAATTGTCTTTGTTATCATAAGTTTTTTATTTTACCAACATAGCCAATTCGGACATAGGTTCTTTAATGTAACCACCTCTAATTCTTGATCTTTGATAGTCTTTGTAAAACAATAATCTAAAAGTCTTTAATCTGCCTCTAAAGTTCCACATTTTTTTCACTATGGATGATGCAATTAAGAGAATGGTTGCGAAGAATCAAGCTCAATATGATGATAATGACAGGAAAATGTTTGAAGGAGATTTTCAGTCCAAACTGTTTCTGATTCAGCAGTAGGTTGTGTTGATTCAGCTTCAACAATAACATTAGATTCTTCTTTGACCTCTGATTCCTCAATGTTTATCTCTTCACTTTGTTCCACTTCCACAACAATTTTCACAGAGTCATCTATCTCCCAAATCTCTGCCACTAAAGTTAGTCCCTTTGTCTTTGTAATCATACGGTTCCAATTAAATCCTTCATCATCTTGCATGACTACCAATGCCTTATCTTTTGATTTTGATGATGATCCATCTTCAATTTGTATCTTTCGTGTGTTTGACGAAATATGACTATTCTGTGAATTTCTGTGTTGAATGGCTCTTTAGTAATAATCTCTCCTAAATGGATTTATGTTATTGTCTATCACCTCTCTATTTGAGAATTCTCTTTTAAAATGATCCTTCTCTTTACACCTGAAACATGTCACTTTTGATTTGTCGAATCCAAGTTTCGTCTCTCGTCCACTCAAGCAGTTCTTATCTGTGATCTCCATATACCTTTTTGCTCTTCTAATAACACTTCCATGCACCATTGTACGTCGATCAATTCCAGTTCTTCAGGGTCTATCTGATCATAATCTTCTTTAGTCATATTGTAATTACCAATGCAATCCGTAAGCAGACCTTCATAGGATTCTAGAATAGATGCTAAGAATGACATGTGCTCTTTAGCATTTGAAACCGATAATCCTTGAACATTCTGAAGATTTACTGCTATGTTGAACTAGAGAAACTCCTCTAACTGACTTAAACTTTGATTATTCTTATTCGGTGAATGTTGTGGTGTCTATTAAGGTGTAGAAATAGGATCCAATACTGCTATAAAATGTATGTGGAGTTTGTGGATACCCAGAACTACTTATTCCAAAAGCATTACCACTTGCACCTGTAGATTCTGCATTAAAAGATGTCTAGATTTTCTGACTTGCTGCAATAACCGATTCTGATCCCTTGTAGTACAAACCAATGTCTTGTGGTATCGCAACAGATTTCATCTTAGCTTTCTTTCGTATTTCTAACTCGTGAGCTTCAAGCTTTTCAATGAGCTTTGCTAGATTTAATCTTGCATACTCTATTGGATTTGATTGTAAAATCAACATGTATGTACCCCAATCACTTTTGGGTAAAGCATCTGCTAACTTATCCATTAATGCTGAATCTTCTTTCTCAATCCTAATCATATTCATCTCAGCAACTAAGTAAAGAAATCTTTCAATTAATTATTGTAATGTTTCCCTATTGATTGTTGTGAAGATATCAAATTCCTTTTTGAGTAATGACTTTTTACTTTTCCTCATGTCACTGTTACCGCGATTCTTGTTATGTAATGCCCACCAGATTGATTGACATGATCCATTATGATGTAATAGTTCCAGAATTTCTTGTTTGATTGATTGTGTAGTAAAGTCACCATCTTCTTCTCTTTGATGTATTTCTCTCGTTCATTCTTAGTAATCTATGTTACCTTGATGATTTGCCCTTTTTCATTCTTCTAAATCACATATTCATCTTCTATAGCCATCCATGCATCAAAATTAATTGCTTGAAGATAAATTTTAAATCTACCTGCCTATCTAGAATAATCTTCCATTCTCTGCAACTTAGGTGGTTTAATTATCGTTCCCATTTCATTGTCTAGATTCATGTTTTCAACCACTGTAGTTGGTGTTGCTGCAAAAGCTTTCATGGTATCGTAATCCATTGTGTTGAAATTATCAAAAATCATAAAACCTTAAAACTTTCAAGCATATGAACCAGCTCGCATATCAAACAATTGTAACCGATGAACAACTTCTAGCGTATGAAACCCTTCAAGCGTGAGACACTTAGAATGTATGAGACAAACCAACGAATGAGCACTTCTAGCGTATGAGTAAAACTGCGCATGAGATGTTTAAAACGAATGAAAGAACCAGCGTTTTAGATCTTTCAAGCGTATGAATGATCAAACGAATGAATGACCACATAAGTATGAGTAGTCCGCACGTATGACCCTCCTGCGCACTAGTCTTGCGTTTGAAGAACCCCCCTGTGCTGATTTATCCTCCTGTGCTCCAGACCATTTTTCAATGAATTTTCAACTTTTGGTGATGAAAACGGTTGTAAACATCTCTATCCTTTTGACATGTTGTTTGTAGCTGGTTTTTGAAGATATTCTGAGATTTCAAAGAAACATGAACCATGGAATTGTAAGAAAACATGAAAAGGATAGTAAAGATGCAATTTAATGCTCCAAAACTTGAAATCCAAGTGATCCTTCAGTAGATATCAGCTCTCCTGCTCTGATACCACATGTAGGATCAATCTTGTGTCGGCCAAAGGTCTTGAATAACATGTATTGATATCTAAATGACAATGAAAAGTGTGGAATCCAATTCGAAGCGTTAGAACATTTGATAGTTAAAAATGTATTATCCTTGTATTAATTTTGGAGCATAATAGTAGGACATAAGAAATTTGACAAAAGCTCTCCAAGTCCAAAACAAAAGATATGAAGTCACGCGCCTAACATGCTTATTTATTAGGCAACGCATGACACATCCCAGCGCATGATGCATCTATTGGATGACTCTTACGCACACAGGACTCGTGCGTGCGTATGAGTTCTTTACAATATCAAAATATAAGTCACACTCACACTATCATGTTATACTGCCATATAAACTAAACAAACTCAAGACTTAGACGTTGGCATTAGTGATGTGAATCAACAGAAACTATGGGTATGGGTATAGATACCCTTGTAAACATTCATTTGAAACTAATGCAATTTATATTTTCTCACAAACTCTCACACTCTATATATATATATAGGGGAAGGTTCAAATGAAAACCATTAGTTAACTCGAAAACTAACTAAAAAAGCCTAAAAAACATCCCAAATTTTTTTTCATACCAATTTTCACTATTTTAGGTATACAAAAAAAATTTCAAAAAAATAAATTGTAGTGCACATGTGTATGTGTACAACACATGTGAATGTGCACTACAATTTTTTTTTTTTAAAAGTTTTTTTATATACAAGAACTAGCGATTTTTAATAAAAAAAATTGGTGTGATTTTTAGGCTTTTTTAGTTAGTTTTCTAGTTTTCACGTTAAAAATGGTTTTCATTTGAACCATCCCCTATACATATACATATAGAGAGCAGTTAACATACATTATGAGTAATCGTACTTCACGTACGGGACAATCGTGACCGTCAGATCCATGCGTGATTATTTTTCAGTGTTTGATAAATGAGTCATTTGCGTGATTATTTAACACAAGCGTAATTACTTCAGTGGCTTATTATATACATGCGTGATTCTTTGATACATGCGTGATAATCACAAAAAACTGATCCATGCGTGATAATCTACTCCATGCGTGATAATGACACAAAATCCGACGGTCAGGATAGTCGCGTACGTGAAGTATGATTAGGGCTTTTGTACATTATACTTTATCTATATATATATATATATATATAGGGGATGGACCATGAGAAAACTAGTTTAAAGGAGAAAACCAAAAAAGCCTAAAAAACATACCAAGTTTTTTTTTAAGTTTTATAAAAAAATCGCTAGTTTTTATGCATGGAAAAAAAAATTTAAAAAATTTTGTTGTTGTATTACACATGTACACTATTACGGATATAGTGCACATGTGTAGTACACATATATTGCACATGTTCAGTAGAACAAAAAAAAATTTTTGAATTTTTTTTCCATGCATAAAAACTAGCGATTTTTTTATAAAAAAATTGTAAAAAAAAAATTGGTATGTTTTTTTTAGCTTTTTTTAGGCTTTTTTAGTTAGTTTTCTCATTTAGATGTAGTTTTCTCATGATCTTCTCCCTTATATAATATAAGGAGAGGATCATGAGAAAACTACATATAAATGAGAAAACTAACTAAAAAAACCTAAAAAAAGCTAAAAAACATACCAATTTTTTTTTACAATTTTTTATAAAAAAATCGCTAGTTTTTATATATAAAAAAAATTCAAAAAAAAAACTTTTTATTGTACTGCACATGTGCATTATATGTGTACTACACATGTGCACTATATCTGTAATAGTGCACATGTGCCACATGTGCAATACAACAAAAAACTTTTGTTTTATTTTATTTTTTTGAAATTTTTTTTCCATGCATAAAAAGCTGCGATTTTTTTATAGAAATTAAAAAAAAAATTGGTATGTTTTTTTTTGGCTTTTTTAGTTAGTTTTTTGGTTTTCTCATTTAAACTAGTTTTCTCATGATACATCCCCTATATATATATATTGTGAGCCGTACACGTGTCCCGATTCAGTTGGGTTTAAGAAGGTTAAATCAGACAATTAACATAACCATTAGAGGGCAAATTTGTCTCTTCATTCATTCAGCGAGAAGTTCGTTACACTGATATCCCGGTAATTATTATTCAAATCAGTTTCAAATTTTCCATAATTCACAATTTGTAGTTTTCGGTCGTACGTGTTAGGGTTTAATTCAATTTGTCTATTTTCGATGGATCCACAGAGTAGCACTGGACGAACAGAAGATGATTTTGAAGAAAATCGACCGATCGGTGATCATGCTCAATAATCTGCGTATCAGAGAGTTTCGATTGAGGATGTTTTAAATCCGCGACCTGCAAATCCAATTCCAATTCCAGGTTCAAGTTCAAGTGCTGCAAACGAGATTTCTATTGGTAATTATGTTAATTCAGATATCTAAATTGTTCGTATAATTGTTTTTTGGTTAATCGTAGCATTACTGATTTTTTTCTAGTTTGAATGTTTGATTTCACCTTTGTATTTTTTTTTGAGAACAACATGTTAATTTCGCATGTTATTACTTTATACAATTCGCATTTGGTTTGTTTTTTTATAATTTCGCATTTGATTATATAATAAATCGCACATGTAATTCAATTATTCAATATCATCATTTCGCATGTTTTTTATCAGTTAATTCGCATGTGTTTTATATGACTTTTTTATGTTTTTTATTTTGATTCATGTAGATGAAAGGGTTTACACTCCGGAGGTTCAGGCATCAGCTACACCTGTTGTTGGAATGCAATTTACCTCCATTGAACAAGCATATGCGTTTTATCAATCATATGCTAAGTTAGCTGGTTTTTCTATTCGGAAAGGTGGCGAAGTATACAGCGGTGGTATAATCAAAACTAAGTATTTGGTTTGTTCTAAAGAGGGACATAAGCCTGTGTGTATTGATGATAATTCCAAGTCAAAAAAGCAATTCATAACAAGGAAAAGGGGGACTATTAGGACCGGATGCAAAGCTCAACTTATGATTTGCACTGTGGACGGTAGATTATATACAGTCAAGAGATTTGTTGATGGTCATAACCATAAGTTTGTTTGTGAAAATGACATTCACATGCTCCCAGCTTATAGACAATTGTCAGATGTACAGGAGGAGATGGTATGGGAGCTAGGCACTTTAAACCTTGGTCCTGTCAAAGCTTTCCATATAATGAGGAAACGTTATGGTGGTTTCGAGAACGTTGGTGCCACAGTTGATGATTGCAAAAATTTTAGGAAGCGGATAAACAGCTATATAGGAGAGTATGACGCTGACATGGTTATAAATAGGATGACTGACAAAAAAGAATATTTAGCTGATTATTCGTTTGAATACTCTGTTGATGATGGCAAACGTTTAACTGGGTTGTTCTGGGCTGATGGTTTATGCAAGCTTAACTATATGGAATTTGGCGATGTGATATCGTTCGATGCAACCTTCAAGACAAACAGGTAACTGTTTCAAAAGACAATGTTACTGATTTTTCGCATGTTTTGTCTGCTAATCAGGGTTCAATATCGCATGTGTAGAAAACAGAGTTGTATTGAATATATCGCATGCCTTTTTTCTCCTGGTTTCGCATTTGATTTTCATTATTTCGCATATAATAAACGTGATTTCGCATTTGTTGTTTAGGTACAAGATGGTGTTTGTTCCGTTCACAGGCATTGACAACCACTGTCGGAATGTAACACTCTCAGCTGGGTTGTTGGCATCAGAGAGTATTGAATCATATAAATGGCTTCTAAATTCATTTTTAAAGTCATTTGGTCGGCAGCCTAATGTTGTAGTGACGGATCAAGACCCTGCTATGAAACAGGCTATTGAGGAGGTTTTCCCTAGTAGCAGACACAGATTGTGTATGTGGCACATAATGAAAAAAGTGGCAGATAAGGTTGGGCACGAGTTGTGCAATAATGACGAGTTTAAAAGGAGAATGTGCGACATTGTTTGGACCGATTCGATTGAGCCCGAAGAATTCGAGAGACAGTGGAAGTTGGTGATGATTGAGTTTGGTCTTACTGAAAACAAATGGATTGATGATATGTTTGGGATGAGATCCATGTGGATTCCGGCTTTTTACCGGCACGAGCCAATGTCAGGTCTTATGAGAACAACTTCAAGATCAGAGAGTGAGAACCCTTTTTTTTGTCAGGTTGCTAATTCACAACTCACACTCGTAGAGTTTATGAATCATTTTGATGGGGCAATGGATGTTCAAAGGTTCAATCATAGAAAAAATGATCATATTTCAAGATATACTGAGCCAGCTGATTTGGAAAAAGATGCTGCTAAGATCTACACCAGGTCTATATTTTTTGATCAGCAATCAGAGATTCATGGAACAATTTCCGAATGTTTGCCGATGGACACCAAAGTTGAAGGTCCACGTATCAGAATATTATTGAAGGACTTTACAGCACATGGTGATGGTTTATTGGAGGTATTTTTCATTTTTTTTAGATATGCGAATTATATACATTACATATGCGATTTTAGTTTATTTACTTTACATTAACTTTTTAGAATTGCGAAATTGTTATGTTCCACATGCGATATTATTTTTACTTAATTACATGATTATTTAAACATGCGAAATTGTTATCTTTATACATGCGATTTTAAATATTATTATTTTTTTTTTGGTTATTTTTTGCTAGGTGTGGTTCAAGAATCTTGAAAATGATGTAACTGCACAGTGTAGCTGTTTGCGTTTTGAGCAGTATGGGCTGCTATGCAAACACATCTATTTTCTTTTCAAGATGTTTGGTGTTAAAGAAATACCAAACAAATATGTTATGAAGAGATGGACGAAGGATGTGGTGCCGAATGAGTTGAATGTGAAGTACAATTTAAATGTGGGTGGCAAGGATGTGCAACACAAGGCTAAACGGATTGCTCGTGAAATCATTCATACAGGGGAGTATTTGGTTAGTAATTTGATTTCTGACCTTGATCAACTTGTTTTAGTGAGGGATCAAATGATGCAGCTTAAAGAGAGAGTTGATCAGAGTCGCATAACCAAGCAACTTGATCCAAAATTTGACCGATTTTCAAAGTTGATTGGTTATCAACAACCAGTAACTAATGCCCCCTACTGTTCGTGTGCCGGCTGGTATAAGAAACAAAGGCCGCGGCTCGCATAGAAGGATTTTATCTAAGAAGGAACAAATGATCAGCCGCAAAGGGAAAAGGTCAAGGACATGTAGTGTATGCAATGTAAAAGGTCATGACATTCGGACTTGCGAGGAGCTGAAAGGCAAACAGCAAGGTAAACAGCAAAAAAAGAAGAAGAAGGGTGTCCAGATTGAAGATGGTTTGAGAGACAAAGACAATGAGGGTGAAGACGACGAAGAGGAAGATGACTTTGAAGATTACATTAGTGATGATGGATCCGATGAAGATCAGTGGGAAGAGGTGTCTGGAGATGAAGATGACGAGGATGAGTAATGGTTTTTTAAATGTAAATGCGAATTTACACGGAACACATGCGATTTTATATTCATTTATGTATATCATTTTTCACATGCGATTATAGTAGTATAAACATGCGATTTTATATGCATCACTTTATATTTATTTATATTATTTTTCACATGCGATTTCTCATCTAATACATGCGATTTTGAGTTATCTTGTATTTTTTATGTTATTGTGGAAAAGATCCCTAATTCATTCATGCGATTTTAAATTATATTAAAGCATAAGATTTGTTTAAAACATATATAAAAAATAATAGTTATTGTCTAACACATCCACAACCACAAAAGGATTAAAAATATAAATTAGTTACTTGAAGAGAATGATTTTGTCACGTGCAGAAGAGCTGAACTTCATCTTCTCCTTCACAGTGTTCAGAGCATCTGTTAGGAAAGAGAAGGCCAAGTCATCAGATCGAGATTGCTCCTTTAGGTGATCCAAAGCTCTGTCTCTGAATGTTGATGGCGGTTGTTGAAGTAGCTTTTCCCATACTTCTTGATTGTTCTTGATTTGTTCAAGGATTTTGCCCTGCACATCAAGAATCAGATGAGAAGAAGTGACATCAGTGCTTGAAAATAACTCTTTGATTGCAATGGTTTTGATTTTTTCTATATCTTCAGATGCCATTTTTGTTGTCTGTGTTTTTGTGTGTGTTTTATTTGTTCTTCTATGTCTTAATATGGAAAGTAGTTATCAAGGTTTTTTATATTAATATAGTAAATTTATTATATAGGTAGGGTGGTAAGTTCAGTAGTATTCATTGTAAAACTCATCATTACATTTCAAATTATAGTCACATCGTTAATAAATTAAGTTTTTTGTATATAAAATAATATCATTTTTAGTTTTTAAGATAGGTAGTTTTTTTTTTTTGTATTTTTTTTTACAAAGTATTTTTTTTTTTATTTTTTTTTTCACTCTTCCTTATTCGAAATCGCATTTGATTCGAAAGTAATTCGCAAACCGTAAGAAACATACATTTAAATATAATTTTCTATGATATCGCATGTGTAATTTATCTAAAATCGCAAACTATATGAAGAGATTTTGTAAGTGTTCGAAAACGCATGTGCATTACCCTGAAATTCGCAAACTATATGAAATCTCAAAGAATTCTTAACTTTTTACTGATATCGCATATGCATCACATAAAATTTGCAAACTATATGAAATGTCAAAGAATTCATTTTTATACCGAATTCGCATTTGTATTGTCAACGTTTTCGCACATGATTTGACAAACTGCATCATCTTCTTCGATAGTCATTGCATACAGAATTTCTAAATTAATCATAAGTTCATTTTATCAGAAGAATTTGAAGAATAGGAATCGATCGATTTGGTGAATAAGAATCGATCGATTTTTTTGTTAATTGTTATAATTTAGTCTTTGGTTTTGATTTAGGATCTTTCGTTATGATTTTTGAGGTTTTGTTTGCCGTTATCAGGTGTTTTGATTTTAAATTTGACGTTTTTAACCTTGGCGGTTTCTTTTTTATGAATCCTAGTTTGATAAATTTAATAGGAAAAGGCGCTGTTTAATGAAGATGATCCGACGGTTGTAGACGACGCGTACATAATGTACGATTAGAGGATTTGTATGATAACCGGCCTCTCTCTATATATATATATATGTTTAGGTTCCTGCAAAAAGAATGAATTGTGACGGGTAAGAAGGAACCAGGACATGACACGTGGCAATAATTAAAATTATAGATTAGGGGTAGTAAGGTAATTTCGTTTGATATTCAATTTAATGATAAAAATCTTTGTATAACCGTTTTTTAGATATTTTAGGAAATCAGATTCTATTTAATTATGTTTGATATAATAATGGATTCACATCGACAACAATTATATCCACCTTCGGTGTTCCTAATTACTGTTAGTATGGTGTTTTACAACTTGTGTTCCAGAAGATTTTCTTACTATGGTGTTTTACAACCTTTCTTTCTAGAAGATGTTCTTATCATGGTGTTTTACAATTTGTGTTTCCAGAAGATGTAGTTAGTATGGTGTTTTACAACCTGCAGTGTTTTAATAAAGATTTAGTTCAATTCATGGTGTTTTGCAACATGTGTTCCCGGAACTTGTTCTTAGTGTGGTGTTTTATCCATTAACTCCCATAAACATTTTGATTTTGTTCTAGTGTTTTGTATTCAATTCATGGTGTTTTCTTCTTTTGTATGTTGCATACATCACTGTCGGTGTAGTTATACAAGGTATTTTATATTTATATACAATCATACAGAGAATCTCGATGTTAAACCCCATTTATTTAATGATTCATGCATTTTGATTTTCAAATTTCATTGAAGAAATAAAAGAGATAGCATGAATGTCGCTATTGATTGATTTCATGGAAGAGATTGGAGAGAGAACATTAATGTCGCTATTGAATGATGAAAGAGAGTGGCAGTTTCTTTTTTTTAAAACACCACCAATTACCATTATACCCTTATGCATTTCTTTATTTCCAGAATTTATATGACACAATTTACAAATTTGCCATTGTTGATCTTAACAATTGAAATCTAGATCTAATGGTCTAAAACACTTCTTACACTTCTCACATAAACCCCCTTTAATAACCTCACCCTACATATATGTATGTATATATATATATATATAGGGAGAGTATCATGAGAAAACTACATCTAAATCAGAAAACTAGAAAGCCTAAAAAAAGCTAAAAAACATACCAATTTTTTTTACAAATTTTTTTTTAAAAAATCGCTATTTTTTATATATAAAAAAATTTCAAAAAAAAATATTTTTTTTTGTTGTATTGCACATGTGCATTATATGTGTACTACACATGTGCATTATATCCGTATTAGTGCACATGTGCAATACAACAAAAAAAATTTGAAAATTTTCTTTCCATACATAAAAAATACCGATTTTTTTATAAAAAAATGTAAAAAAAGAAAATAAAATTTTGGTATGTTTTTTAGGCTTTTTTAGTTTTCTCATTTAAATTAGTTTTCTCATTATCTGATTGGTGGAGAGTGGTTCTCGTGGTTCTCTTAACTGGTGTGATTTTCATTTTAGCGGCCCCTATAGATATATATATATATATATATATATATATATATATATATATATATATATATATATATATATATATATATATATATATATATATATATACACATATATATATATAGGGGCCGCTAAAATGAAAACCACCCCTAGTAAAGAGAACCGCGAGAACCACTCTCCACCAACCAGATAATGACAATCAAAAGGGTAATATAGTCATTTAATCAAAACCATCAAATTATATCTCTTTCCTCTTTAAAGTTTTTTTTTAAAGTCATTTCAACTTCTCTCCCTTCAAAACAATCAAATCATCTGTTTCTCCTCTTTAAAATCTCTTTTTAATCAAAACCATCAAATCATCTCTCTCTCATCTTTAAAGTCTCTTTGTAAAAAAAAATTGTAAAAACTTTTGGTAAAAAAGTTTTTGTAAAAAAAAGTTTAAAACTGTAAAAAAGTGTTCGTAAAAAAACGTAAAGAAGTTAAAAAACGTGTGTGTAAAATTTTTTTTTTGTAAAAAAAGGGTAAAACCGTAGAAAAGTTTTCTTATAAATTTTTGTTCTTTGTTAAAATTTTTTGTAAAAAAAAATCGTAAAAAAGTTTTTTTGTAAAAAAAAGTTTAAAACCGTAAAAAAGGTTTTCATAAAAAAAAGTTTAAAACCTTAAAAAAAAGTTTAAAACCGTGTGTATAAAAAAACGGGGCGAAAAAAACGGGGCTTAAAAAAGGCGCGTAAAAAACACCTTGTAAAAACTCGGCGTAAAAAACGGCTCGTAAAAAAACCGGGTGATAAAACGGCGCGTAACTATGGGGCTTAAAAACGGCGCATTAAAACGGGGCGTAAAAGACGGCGCATTAAAAACGAGCTTAAAAATGGCGCGCAAAAACGGAGCGTAAAAAACGGCGCGTAAATACAAATCTTAAGAAACGGCGCATAAAAAACGGGGAGTAAAAAACGGCGTGCAAACGGGGCGTAAAAAACATGGCTTAAATACGACGCGTAAAAAAATCGAGAGTAAAAACGGCGCGTAAAAAACTGGGCGTAAAAAACGGCTCGTAAAAACGTTTTTTTTTTTTGTAAAAAAATCCCGAAAAAAATTGTTTTTTTGTAAAAACAATCAGATTTTAAAATGTTTTTAGTTAAAAATCTGATTTTAATAAAAACAACAATTAATTTAATAAAGACAAAAAAGTAATAAAAAACAATGACTACAATAAAGATAAAAGAAGCAAATTTACTAAACTATCCTTTTGACATTAAAAATATTAAAAGTATAACAAAACAAAAAGAAATTTAATATTGTTTTTATTACTTTTAATCTCATCCTTTCATCTTCCAAAATCAATGGTTGAAAAGTGTTTCTCGTGGTTTTCTTAACCGGGGGTGGTAAGCAGCCCCATATATATATAGGGGATGGATCATGAGAAAATTTGTTTAAATGAGAAAACAAAAAAAAAACTAACTAAAAAAGCCTAAAAAACATACCAAATATATTTTTTTTTACAATTTTATTATTTATTTTCGCAGGATTTTATATATATAAAAAAATTAAAAAAAAATTGTACTACACATGTACAATAATACGGATAGCCTAAACCACTTAACCCACCTCCCCCCTCCCGAAAACCTAAAACTAAACCCAAAACATAAACCTTAAAAAAACCTAAACCCCCACCCCCCAAAGACCTAACCCCCCCCCCCCCCTCTCCCCCCTCTCCCCCCATACCCAAAAAGCTAATCCTAATCCAAAACCTCCAAAAAAAACCTAACCCTAAAAGCTAATTTTAAACATTTAATGCACATGTGTAGTACACATATAATGCACATGTTTAGTACAAGTTTTTTTATATACATAAGAAATAGCGATTTTTTTTAAAAAAAAATTAGTATGTTTTTTAGGCTTTTTTAGTTAGTTTTTTACTTTTCTCGTTTATATGTAGTTTTCTCATGATCCTCTCCCTATATATATATATATATAGAAGAAGTATCCGTTAGGAACCACCCTTTATTGCGAGATCCGCGAGAACCAGTGTGAACACAAACATTAATACCTAAAAAATCTAAAATAAACCCATTTTTTTACTATTTTTTTTTTGGAAAAATCGCTAAATTTCGTTTATAATAAAAAAAATTCAAAAAAAAATTCGAGTAACAATTATCCATGCACATGTGCATTTTTATCATTTCTTTGACAAATTCCGTAATTCTTTACTAATATTAGACAATTGCACTTTCATTTACACAGCCACGTGTAATACACTACTTTTTACGTTAACAATATTAGAAATGCACATGTGCATCTATATATATCAACATGAAATAAGGTGTGTTGGTACACTACTTTCTCTTTCATCTATCATTCCATCCATAATACCCAAACATGCACATGTGCATTTTTGTCATTTCTTTGACAAATTCCGTAATTCATTACAAATATTAGCCAATTGCACTTTCATTTACACTACCATATGTAATACACTACTTTTTACATTACCAATATTAGAAATGCACATGTGCATCTATATGTATCAACATGAAATAAGGTGTTTTGGTACACTACTTTGAATACACTTTCCCTTTCATCTATCATACAATCCATAATACACTACCATTACCTTCTACCATCCATAATACAATACCATTACCTCCTACCATCCATAATACAATACTATTACCAATATTTTCACTTTATTACATGTATATCAACACCATTTATACCATCCAATCAACATATTACATCATAAATTGATAACTATAACCAAACAATCAACCACTAGATATAACTAACCAAAAAACATGTATATGAGCTTACTTCTCCATTCAAAATCACAAACTTTTTGTAACAAAACACGTTATATCATGGTTATACATAACGATGCACATGTGCATTTTGAATATTGGTAATGTAAACAGTAGTGTATTACGGATGGTATTGTAAATCACTACTAGAAAAGTGCATAATTTCCTACGGAAATTTCCTACACAATTATTTTTTGTCACAGATTCAAACACATTTGTGACAAATTTCCTATGATATTTTTTCCAAAATTCTACGTCAAATTTTTGACGCAACAATGACAGAAAATAAAAAAACCCTAATTAATTGATAGTTGCGTCACAGATCTGTTAGAAATAATCTACAAAAGGTGGATTATTAAATCATTTCCTACAAGTTTGTGACAAAATATTTATTCTTTAGTTTAATTAAACATTCCGTCAGAAATGCGTCACAAGTTGCGACACATTTCCGACAACTAAGTCATATTACTTAATTTTATTAAAAATAAATACAAGGATATACACTTATATATTTATATATAATAGTAAAATTAGTATAATAATTAAAAATTATTATATTTCCTACACATTTGTGACAAAATATTTATTTTTTAGCTGATTTAATCGTTCCGTCCGAATTGTGTCACAACTTGTGACACATTTCCGACAAAAAGTTATTTTTCATTAGATTTGTCACAAAGGCGTAGGAAACAATCATGTAATAACAAGGATATACATGAATATATTTATAAATAATACTAAATTTAGTTTATTAATAATAAAATAATTATATTTCCTACACATTTGTGAGAAAAAGTTCATTTTTCATTAGATTTGTCACAAAGGCGTAGGAGACAATCATGTTGTTTCCTATGCATTAATGATAAAATGCTTATTTTTTAATAAATTTAATAATTCCGTCACAAATCTGTCGTAAGTTGTGACATATTTCCGACGAAAAGGTAGTATTTGTCACCAATGTGTAGGAAACAACAAATACCATTATTCTTATTTTAAAGAGTTAAATGCCCGGATAGTACATGTTTGCCCTGAGGTGTGGGCACGTGTGGTCGAACAAGGTCGCACGCGCCGGGTATACGGGATAGGTTATTCGGATCTAGAATATTTGGTGACCGGGACATCTTCTTCTGTCGGGTCTGCAAAATCGCAGGAAAAGTACCAACGGTCTCAAGAAGAGGTATCTTTATTAACGATTGATGTTACTAAAAGTTAAAAATGGTGGTTCTTGTCATATCATATTAAAAACAAACCGTACAAAACAGGATCCGACCATTAGAATTTATCGTATTAGAATGTATACATGTGTTATTATCTTTCGAAATTAAACCAATAAAGAACTTTTCTTTGCGTCAACTATTTCTTTATAAAATGTAGTTACTAATTATAACTATATATATTTTAACAACATTTTAGGTTCAAGTTATGCGAACTCAAATGGTAGATCTTGAAGCTCGGCTTGAAGAAGAAAGGAATCTACTTACAACTCGGCTTGACGAAGAAAGGAAAACAAGGGAAGAACTTCAACAACAACTTCAAGAATTTATGAATAATTGGCGTCCTCCTTCTAATTAATTATAGTTTCTGATATCTTTTGGGAAATATTTTAAATTGTATTAGTTTACGGTTTAAACATATTTGAACTTGCGTTGCAACGCATGATTTTTGAATTTGTGTTATTGGAATTTCGATGAATTTTGTAAAACAGGTTCTTGGTATCAAAGATTATTCCTGCATTTTTTTTGCTAGAAAAATGTAAATTTTAATTTTATTTTGCAATTTTTTTTTCTATTAGAAATTTAGGTCGTCGGAAAAGTGTCATAATAAAAAAATGACTTTGCTTTTTTCTGTTGGAAATGTGTCACAACATAAAACAAACTTTTGTCGGAAAACAGTAAAAAAAAAATAGTAAATTTTTATTTTTAATTTCCCTTTATCTGTCGAAAATTTGTCACAAAAAATACTGAGTTTCGTAGGAAATTTGTAACAACTGTTTTTATTTTTCTGTCGGAAATTTGTCACGAATAATGCTTTTGTCGGAAATTTGTAACAACTATTTTTATTTTTCTGTCGAAAATTTGTCACGAATAATGCTGAATGAATTTTTTTTTGTCGGAAACGTGTAGCTAAAAAATTCCGAAAATATAATAATTAATATTTATCGTAAATAATATATTAAAAATAACTATGAATTGTTGTAGGAGATCTGTAGAAGTTTGTGACACATCGATTTTGTAGGAAATGGGTAGGAAGCTGCGTAGGAAATGCGTTGGAAACAGGTTTCCTACGAGGCGTTTTCCTACATCATGTATTTGTCACAAATGTGTGGGAAAGCCTGTTTTGTAACGCATTTCCTATGAAAACTGGTGTAAGAAGTTTCAGATTTTCTAGTAGTGAATTAAAGTGCAATTGTCTATTACTGATAACGTATTACGGAATTTGTCAAAGTAATGATACATATGCACATGTGCATGGATAACTGTTACTCAAAAAAAAGTTTTTTTTTTTTGCTAACTAAATATAGCGATTTGTTTATAAAAAATATTAATTTTTTTAGTGCTTTTTGATTTTTTAGATTTTATTTTGCGTTCACATTGGTTCTCGCGGTTCTCGCAATAATGGTGGTTCTCAAATGAACCTTACCCTATATATATATATATATATGATCCAGTTCAAGAGAAAACCACTCCCAGTTGCGAGAACCGTAGGAAATACTCTAAACGAATAGTGTACCGACACATCATCATATACACTCCTTTTTGCAGAGGGGCATTTATGTAATTGCACCCTTTTCCCACTACCCAATGTCTACACACCTTTATTTTCTCTTTAAAGCACATATCTCTCTCCCCCTCCCCCTCTTCATATCCATATCGAATTCAATCCCTATTTATAGCCTGGATAGAGCCCCAGCCACGGCCCCGTGTCTAGTGGGCACGGCCTGTGGCCATCCTTATTCTCTTCCTTCATTTAATGCATCTTTCAGCAGAGGTGCCCACACGACCCCGTGTCTTCTGGGCATGGCCCCGTGGTCAACTCTTTGCTATACTATCAAGATTCTACAAATCTAAGAGTTGACCATGCCCCATGGTGAGCTGGGCACGACCCCATGGTGGACGTAGAAGCTTCTGCGGTTTATGTCTTGATATGCCAGGGCTGACCACTCCCCATGCCCAGCTGGGCACGACCCGGTGCTCAGTTTATGTCTTCTTGTTTTTGCTTAAGGGATGCTGCCGAGGGGCCATACATGTCATGTTATTCCTTCTTTTTGTATTTATGTTGGTTTTGGCTGTTTATTTGTTCCTTTTGTTCTTTTAAGCTCGTTTAGTCTTGTAAATTCAAAAGGTAGAAAGAAACATGTTTTTTCCAACATTAGTATTAAAAATGGTTAGTTTTATGTCTCTATTGATGTAATTTATATGTTGCATTTTGCACACATCAAATACCCTCACACTTGAATATTTGTTTATGCTCAAGCAAAACTCTTTAAATGTGGCTTACGCACCCAAATGGAAGAGGTAGAGAAGAAGTTTGTGGCTTATCTTGAGTATCGGGAATCCAAGATCTTTATTAAGTTTTATTTTTATTTTATTTACAATCCTATTCGTCATGATTTATTTAGAACACTTGTCAAGAAAAATTATTTATATAGGCATAACATGCCTCTTTAAAATTCTATTTATATACAAGTTCACATATCTCACGGGAGATCACTCAACACTCGGCCGATTGTGTATTTTTGTGAAACACTCGATACCGACATGGGACTTACTTCTACCATATGCTTGCCAAGCAATCAAACTTCCTCCTTTTTAACTATAAACCTTTGTAAATATCAAGAGGACTTTGGAAAGGGTTAGGCTTGGGCTAAGGGTAGGTGGTTTTTGGTTAGTAGTTAGTGAAATGGCGAAAAGCGTAAAAACCGTCGATTGTCACAAAACCTTTTGTTTTTGTGACTTTTATTCAATCTAAGCATATTCAAACAAGATTTCTTTGAGGAGCTTGTTTGGTTATTGCAAGACTCTCTATTTTTTTTTCATGTCACAAGATAGCCGAGCTTTTTACTAAAACAAATGGGTTTGAAATGAAAAAGGGTTTCGGTGGGTAATGGGTGTTTGTTTTTTGGGTTTTGAAACGAAAAATTTTAAGCTCAAAGGGGTTAACTAGGGGGATTTTGGGTAGGGGAGAAAAAGAACGAAAACAATGGTTTTGAAAGAAAAAAATGGTTAGTCCTAATGCCTCCATCATTTACTTACTTGGGTTCAAGTTGGTAAGGATCG